>WJEZ01001287.1:0-18470 GCA_009869925.1 Thalassaphorura encarpata | reverse complement strand
TAAACTGCTCTGGTAAAAACTTAAAAGTAATAAATTACTGTGTATTTCAAAGGTACCTGTAAATAGCTGAGCAGAGCAGATCCTTCATCTGGACGTGTTGTAAATTGTTTATCCTGAGCAGCTGGAAAGTCTTTCGCATTTGCTGGCGTTTCAATTTTCATCCCGTTCCATTCCACTCACCGTCACCATCAGTCTTCTCAGCTACAGCATGGTGAACATCTTGACTTGGCTGTTATTCTGGGTGACTTAATACTGTAAATATTCAATAATTATTTAAGTTTATCGCTTACTATATCCCCCAGTTTTGGAAAACGCAACAAAAACTTTTGTGTTTAAGTAATGTGCTGCTGTAAGAATATTCTTGGGTTCAACGTAGCTAAAAAAATTTTTGTTGAGAGGTTAGGCTAAATTGTTTACCCTGTATTCCATGTAGTTTTATGTTGTAAGGTTAAGCCTCCCGTCTGTGTGAATGTGAATACAATTTTAGTGTGATTTAATTCTAACTGCTTTGTACATGTTAAATCAGTAATAATTAAATAGGATAATCCCTTTCCTGGACTTTTATCACTTATTCTATTTTTACGAATGCTCCTTTGCCCTTCTTGGACTTTTCGTCCCTTTTTTGCCTGCTCTTCAATTTCTTTCCAAGCCCATGCGTGACAGACTCACTCATATAAGACTGTTGATTTGCACTTATTGCTAAAAACTAGTTATGAATTTTAATAAATAACATTTAAGTAATAATTAGTAGCATATTATTAATTATAAGAGAATATTTTTCGTATCGGTTATTATAGAAGTTCCTTAATTAATGGGTATGGCTGTGCTTGAGTACATTCACAGTTCAATGGAATGAGATATGCTTAGTCTTATAACATTGCAGTTGTCTTCTTTTTTCATTGTCCTAATGTTCAATTGCAACTTGCAGATCAATCTCAAAACTTTTTATAGGCTTTCTTTTTAGAATATATGTTTAAATCAATTTGCTTGTGTTGAAATGGCAAGCAAAAATTGTGCTATGCGTAATTTGTTCACAATTCTAATACTCTATTTTCTACCTTGGAATATCACTTTCGGTAGTCTCTGTGCCAGTTTCAGAAAGCGGATCTGAAATAGTGTAGGAATACATTCATTGATATTTCTTTTTAATTAATTTGTGTTATTTATCTACCTTGGTGTGGATCCGCATTCTGAGAACCATTATTCTTCTGTGATTCAACTTCATTGGTTTCACTTGTCACTTGACACATTAAACCTAAGATCCAGCTTGAAGTTAAGCAGAACATTGCAAAGAGTGCTGAATTCATTTTTAAAAGTATTGGCTTGGTTTCTGTTTTCATATTGCTTTGATTTTGTAGTCAGCAATCCGTTTGAATTGTGGCGTTTCACTTTTAAAATTATATTTCTGAATACAATTTTATATTTTAATATTGAACTATTTAACAGTAGTTCAATCTTATAAAATCAATAACACGCCTGCTGTTTAAAAGTTAGCGTGGTTCAAGTGCAATTTGATTGTGCACTAGGAAGGTTGTCAATAATTTTACATTAATGTAATATGCTGTATCTAAAGTATTAAATAGATAAACATGTACGTAAGCCTTCCATATTTATTTGCATTGTCTGTAATATTTGATCTTCATCATCTCGGATATGTGAGTAGAATATAATTTTCTGAATTGATGGAGTTTAAGTTAATTCCAAGATTGTGTAATAAATATTTCATCTATTTTGTGCAGTATTTTCAATCTATTAGACATTAGTTAAGGTTTGAGATTTGAGACCAAATAAGAAATGTATTATTTGTATTGTGCATTGCAGAAGGAAAAATTAATTGAAAGTTTAGTTTACGTTTAATTGCAAATTATGAATCGTACGAATATATTTTATTATAATATAAATATAATGGAGCATTAACACGTAAAAAAATGTCCCTCAATGCAATTAAACCTTGCATTATGAAATTTATGAATTGTGAATGATCAATTCTTTATAATTTAAATGAATAAATATGAAGTTGTTCTGAAATTATACTATCTTATTGCATCGTTTACATTTATTTTGAACTGAGGGTAAATTCAATTCAATTAGAAGTTTCTCCACAGATAGGATATTCCAGCTAAGAATGAGTTTTGAAATAATTTAGGTGAACGAGTTTCAGCCGGAGACAAAATAGAACTTCAAAATTCAAGTTATCATTCTGAAACAAAGTAAGATCAATAAGATGATCTCAATCAATTCATTCATTATTCCCCAATCATTGAAATTAATTAAATATATCAATAACTCCGTGTAAGAAAATATTCCAGTTTCGTAGAAAGTTATAACGAGCAGGTCATGTAATTTTAAGTTTGTAAGAATACTAGATTTTTACAAACGCTAAAGAATAAAGCTCATGTGAAACTTCTTAGACCACACGCATAACCATGTTGTGTGGTAACACCGCTAAAGCCACTAATTTTGATAGTTTCTATTATTATCCATAAATTAAATCATACGATTTACTTAAACTTTCAAACAGATATCGTTCATTAATATTGTGTAAAAATCCGATTTCTAATTAAACTATTATTTCAAAGAGCATTTTGCTTTTGCTTGCTTGCAATCCGAGTCTGAGTTGGATTTCTATTTGTAAAGCATAAGTTTTTTACAAGCAAGATAAAAACAAATTAATCGAATTAAAGAAGTTCTAATGCAACGAGTAAAGGTTATCAGCCTTTGCCAAAACTTTATTCGACTTTATTTATTGCGAGATTGAAAATTGACGAATTCTGCTCCACCTAACATATTTATTCTAATACCGACTATTAAATGTGCGCGAAATCCAGCCTAGAAATGAATTCGCAAATCCCAATTAGCCACCACAGCCTAAGCCTAACCACGAAGAAGAGCTGTACATAAGGATTTGCTAATATGAGTTTTGCTCTATACGTGCGTAGTAATAGCAAGACAGGACAGAACAACAAATGAGCTTACGATATTTTGAGACCGACGTGGCGAGACCTTGCTAAATTGTTCCGACCACGTCTAAGGTAAAATATTTTATTTAGTTAAACTAGTAGCGCATTTAAACAAGTTTTTAATTCGTGAAAATGAGATCAGTTTTTATATAATTGAACATGAGCAAAGTGCGAAATCAAAGAGTTTATTTTATTGTGTTCTTTTGGCTGCAGAACGTGGTTTAGGACCTGGACAAGCAATTGAATCCATCCTTAAGTCTGGAATAACGTCTCAATTAGGACATCACATGAGATTAACGCAACCTTGAATTCATTGCCAGAAAAATCAATGTAAGTAGCTATCACATCTAATCCAAATCCCTAGTCTTGTAAATAAACAAACATATGGGGCCGGGTTACAGAACTATTACCTGAAATACTAATAATAATGTACTTAACTTACCTTCATATGGTAAAGGAAATCGGGAAGAACCACGGAACATCTGGGCTAATTACAACAGCCAGCTTCTTGATTCAACCGTCTTGTCTACTGCCAACTACAACAACAGACATCATGATTGGACTCATTGGCAATGCAATGGCTCAAACTCAAACGCTACCGGGTGACGTTAGATTAATTTAAAATATTTATTCAGTTTACTTGTTTCTTATTTTAATTACTTAATTAATTAATTTTGTTCGGTTTGCCTGTGAGTTAGATTAGTTTTAGTTTCAAATGCAGGAATGGTGTCTTTATCCATGCAATTTTGCTTAGCATATGCTTATACCTCCTAAAAGTGTTTTGTCAGAATAATTTAATTTACATTCTCTTGCACTAGATTAATTTAAAATATTTATTCAGTTTACTTGTTTCTTATTTTAATTACTTAATTAATTAATTTTGTTCGGTTTGCCTGTGAGTTAGATTATTTTTAGTTTCAAAGGCAGGAATGGTGTCTTTATCCATGCAATTTTGCTTAGCATATGCTTATACCTCATAAAAGTGTTTTGTCAGAATAATTTAATTTACATTCTCTTGCACGTTGCGCTGCGTCGTGTGATTTACGATTTACGCCTCTTTGCAATCCCTAATCCAGGTTTTCTTTATATGCTTTGTACGCAACCATTTGGGTTAATGGATTTGTCATCGTCATGTTGCCTATTCTAATTTTTTTTCTTTAGCTCGTGTTCTAAGCAGAATCAACAAAACCCAATATTCAATGCGAGGTTAAATTTCAAAAGTCACCTTCATCCTTACGTTTCAAAAGCATTTGGTGGAGGGTAGAATTCTATATTTTCAACATTTGCTCATTAATAAAAGTCAAAATTCTTGAAAAATTTTGCTCATCAATAAAAAACATTCTCAGCTAATTTATTTCTCCTAAACTTTCAAAATACAAAATGCGATTTTGCCAATTCTTTCGAACTTGCTTGCTTTCTGTGATCCTCTTTCTCATTGTTTGGATAAGTTTTTGTTTAAAGAAAGCATAGCAATTATCCAAATGTTAAACCTAAAAAAGTATAACAATTCTTTTGGATTTGAGACTGCAGTGCGTTTATATTTATTATGCTAATCAAAAACTCAGCCTAATCGTAAAACTGGAGGGCAGAGTTACTCGCTAAATTTTCTTTGTGTGTGTGTTCAAATATTTATTGCATTGTTCCTATTTCTTATCAACTCTTTCAGCAACTATGCTTTAAGATTTAATTTCATTGTTGAACTTGAAAATAATTAGAATTACGAGTAGTGTAGTTATTTAGCTTTTCTTTTTAATATTGAACGATGTAAGTGTTGTTCAATCATGTAAAATCATTAACACGCCTACTGACGAAAAGTTCGCGTGCTTCAAACTCAATCTAATTGAGGACTATGAAGTTTGTAAATATATTTTACTTTAATGTACCATTAATTGTGTACATTTAGTATGTATTCAAGTCTTAAATTGTACTCCTGTTATATCTGGTGTTTGGCACCACGAAAATAAAAATAAAATTCAGTCTTACTGGTAAAAAGAAATGAAAATTAAGTTCTTTTTTAATACGGAATCGTCCACTTACCTAGCAAATGCTGGCACCATATTTAGGTGGATTTTATCAGAAACTAATATTCCTGTTCCAACTCAGAATCAGATCGTATTTAATATTTTATCGGGCACCACCATTGTTATCACAACATGGATTATTAGCGAATTACAAATTGTAATATTAGTCCTGGCTAACATCAAATGTATTGTTTCTTTATTGGTCCATTTTCTCCCTAATAGTTCAATTCAAACATTCTTTCTGTACAGTTTAATTAAATATTTGGATGGGGTAGGCTATGAAAACGTTGGACTCATTTATATTAGCTTAAACGGTGGAAATTTTGAAATAGTGGTGTTTAATCAAATTAAGTTTAGCAGGAGCGTGAATGGCTGAAGAATCAAATACGTCTGACGTCGCAAATTGAGACGGATAATCACTTACTCAACTTGAAAGCTCAATTAATTATTTAAAATATCGCTACCATTAGAATTTTTACAAGTTTTCCAGCTATTCCACAGAATAAATGATTATGTTGTCTAAATACATGAGCACGACATACATGGAGTCTTCCTTATTTTTGCATCAGGTCAAGAGGTCAATCATTACTATATTTGAACTAGTAAACATTACAAATTTGCTCGGTATTAGAAACGTACAACTAATTGTTTCATCCAAATAAGAAAACGGAGTAGGGAAGAAGACGAGTTCTCCAGTTCTCTTAAGATGGTGCTTCTCAACGCAATCCAATCTTGCACATACAATTACATTATTAACCAGTTGCAAAAGTACAAGACGAGAACTGAGCTCCATCTAACAGGTTAATCAAATACTTATGTAATAATTTTGCGCGAAACCCACAAGACAAGTTAATCCGCAACCACTGATTGGCTGTTGTATGACTTACTCGATCGTAGAGTACTCTAACGGGACTTGATCAAAATAAGTTATCACTGCCATGCAGGTAGAATACCAGCCATGATCATTCTGTATACTGAACTTGACTTGGGTGGAGGTGGAAGTACTTTATTGTGCAAAGGTGCTACTCCGGTGTAAGTAATCTTGACTCTGTACTAATTAAATGAAATATTAATCTAGCAAAACGAAAATGATCGCTTGTCATCATTAAACCCAGTCGAAATTATAAAAACCAGTAGTTTTGACTAATTTTTGTATGTGGTTTTCCTTACAGAGGATGCACTGAGACAGTAATAATGACTTCATACAATGCCTATCAGTTCTCAACTTATTATGAACTCAGGGAATAAAAAACAAATACACTGGGTTCTATAATTACTACGGGCTTGGCGGAAAATGTAAGTTGAAAGCTATCCTCATTCATAGTCGGAATTCTTTACATAAACATATGGGATTAAAACGCTCTGATAGTAAAAGTGGCTCAATTAAATAAATTGCTTAATGTTTATTTTCAAGGTACATCGAAATAGCAGAGCAGAGCAGACGGTTCATCGGGACGAAGTGTTCATCCCTAAGCAGCTGGAAAATCTTTCGCCTGAAGTTACTATTTTCATCCCGTTTCATTTGACTCAAGACCAGTCTTATGAGCTACAGCGTGGTGAACATCTTGGTTTGGCTGTTATACTGGGTGAATTAATATTATAAAGATTCAATAATGTTTAAGCATATCGCTTATGCGGTTCTGCTTTGGAAAACGTGACAAAAATTTTTGTGCTTAAGAAATGTACTACTGCAAGAATATTTGCCGGTCCAACATAGTTAAAAATTTGTTGAGAAGGAAACTGGATTTTTTACCATGCATTCTATCAAGTGTTATATCAGAAGGATAAGCTCTCTTGTGAAATTGCTATGAGTGTGATTTTATTCAGTCTGTCTGGTTTGCATGTGTTGAATCAGCAGTTGATCACTCTCCTTCTTAAGTTCGCTTTCGTAGACAATTCTTCTACAAACTGCCTAGCCTTTTGCTTCTTATTACTAATGCACCATCAATTTTTAAAATTAAAAAAATATTTTTTTACTTCATATAAACCAAATAGGGTTTTCTGAACTCAAATACTTCATGTCAAAGAAATTTTTTCAAGAGCAGTTCTTGAAATGGACAAAGTTTTAAATATTTTATATCTACATGTTGTTTTCAAGGACGTTATGTCGATTTTTAAGGTGCACAATTAAGTTTATAACATTTTATTACCTTTTTGCATTTCACTCATATCCAAATTGTCTTTCGATCATTGCTATCTTTTATCATTTCTTCTACATTCCTGGATTTGGATCACTGTCAAATTTGTACCCTTGCTGGCGTTCTTGTCCATGCAAGGGTTCCTGTGGCTCATGTCTGACCCTTGAAGTTTCCATTTCCTCAAAAACTAACGTATTGAGATCCTTCACAGTAATATCAGAGTTTACCTCTGCTCCTTTTCCATTTCCGAATTCTCAGGTACCTCCTCATTGGGTGACTGTTTTAGAGAATCCATCCTTATATTTTATTCATATGCACAGTTTCCGCTAGTCATTGCTTTCTTTGGACATTTTCTATGCATTCCTGGATTTTTATCAGTACTCTCACATCCTCCGTGGCTCTTCTTACTTTAGTCTTTTTTTCGTTTTTGTGCTAGCTCTTCATTTTCTTTCTAAGCCCGTGCTGGTCTCTGTCAGATAAAACTTAATAATAATAATTTTTATTCCTAAGATTAGCTAGGAATTCATGCAATAATTAATAATTAGTATTGTATTAATAGCTAAGAATATTTTAGTATCGGTTAATATAGAAAGTCACATCCTCCGTGGCTCTTCTTACTTTAGTCTTTTTTTCGTTTTTGTGCTAGCTCTTCATTTTCTTTCTAAGCCCGTGCTGGTCTCTGTTAGATAAAACTTAATAATAATAATTTTTATTCCTAAGATTAGCTAGGAATTCAAGCAATGATTAATAATTAGTATTGTATTAATAGCTAAGAATATTTTAGTATCGGTTATTATAGAAAGCGCTTTACCTAATTAATGTAATTGGGTTTGCTGGAAAATGTTCCAAGTTCAATGGAATGAGATTATTTTTAGTTTGAGAACGATGCACTTGTGTTCTTTCTTTGCATTGTTTATTTTTATGACCAGCAGTGGAGTTGTAATTGCAGTGTTTTACTTTTAAAATAATATTTAATAGTATTATTATTACTAGCTTTATTATTTTAATTTTGAACTACGTAACAGTTGTTCAATCTTACAAAATCATACACACGCCTGCTGTTTAAGAGTTAGCGTGATCCAAGCGCAATTTAATTGTGCAATATGATATCTATAAATATGTTTTTCTATAATGTAAAAATAATTGAGCATTAGTACGTAAAATAAAATGTGTTTGAATTCAATTTAAACGCATTTTAACCAAACGTTATGAAATTTATAAATTGTGAATGATCAATTTTTTTATAATTTAAACGAATAAATATGACGTTGTTTTGAAATCTGAAGATTCTACGTATTGTTTTATCGTTTACATTTATTGTTAACTTAAGCGTAAATTCAATTGATTTAGCAGTCTTCCTGCAGACAATGTTCCAACAAAAATAATCGAACGGAAAATTTAATCAGTTTGGATGAATGAATTGCAACCGTAGACAGAATATAGCTTAAAATAGTCAGACAGAAACAAAGGAAGATGCTCTAAATGCATTCATTCATTATTCAACTTACATTGAAAGCAATTAAATATATCAATAATTTTATGTAACAGAAATCCCGTTTATTACATTGAGACGTACAACAAGCAGGTTATTATTGTGTTTTGTAAAAATATTAGGTTTTTATACATATTAAAGAATAAAGATAAAGGAAGACCTCTTAGACGTTACACACACCCATATTTGCTGTACACATATACCTGAAGAGGAACTCTTGAGTGTCTCTATTCTGTATAATTATTCGCAAATTAAACGATATCTGTGCAAGCAGATGTTGTCGTTAATAATTGTTCAAAAATCAAATGCCTGGTCAAAATATTATTTCATAGAACATTTTGTTTTACCTTGTTATCAGAGCATGAGTCGAAATATTGTATAATCACATGTTTTTTTACAAGCATGATGAAAACAGAATAACCGAATTAAAGAAGTTTTAATGCTAATGCAACGACTCAAGTTAGTCTACCTTTTACCTAATTTTCTACGATTTGATTTAATGCGAAATTGAAAATTATCGAATTCTGCTCCACCTAAGATCTTACCTTAATACTGACTACTAAATGTGCGCGAAATCCAGCTAAGAAATGAATTCGCAAATCCCAATTAGCCAACACAGCCCACCCATGAAGGAGAATAGTAAGCAGAGCAGGGACTATGAGTTTTGCACTATAACGTACGTACATGGCAAAAGTAAGGCAAAACAGCAATGGTCATACGATTTCTTGAGCTCGACTTGCCTAGACATTGACAAATTGTTTTAGCCGTAACCCGGCTCAAGGTAAAATGTTTTAACTACATTTGCTAAGTAAACAACTTCTTAATTTGCTAAAACGAGATTAGTATTTAAATATAGTTGAACATGGTCGCAGCTTAAAATCAAAAAGATTATACTATTATTGTGTTCTTTTAACTGCAGAACACGGTCGGCACGTGGACAAGCAAGAGTGTCAATCCTTGGATTCGGAATAACATCTTAATTCGGATATGAGTTTAACTACACAGCCTTGAAGTCATTGTCATGAAATGGATCATCTTCACGAAGATTAATCAATGTACGTAAAAATCAGGTTAACTCAAATATCAATGTTGGCGAATAAACAAGCATATGGAAAAAATTTCAGAACTATTATACGACACACTAATACTAATGTGTACTTCCTCTATATCATAAAGGTATACGGATAAAATTGGGAAGAGCCATGGAACCAAGCCCAAAGGGAGATGGAGATTCCAAACTAATTGGTGCTGGATTTTAACATCTTTTCAAAACACAGTTATTTCATTCAACCGGCCTGTCGAGTTCCAGCCTAAAACAACACGACTCATGACGGACTCCTTTGACTGCACGGGGTGACATTAGTTTAATTTAAAATATTTATTCAGTTCTTATTACTTGTTTCTTATTTTAATTACTGTTCTAATCTTTGTCGTTGATTCAACATAACTGCCTGGTTTGCTTGTGACTGTGAGTCAGTTTAGTTTTAGTTTTGAATGCAAGTATTGTCTCTTCACGAGTGCAATTTTGCTTAGGCCATATGCATACATCTTCTAAACGTATTTTGTAGGTATATATTATTTTAAACTATCTTGTACATTTCGTTTCGTCGTGTGAAAGCCAGCTTTTATGAGCTTCAGCTTCCATGCAAATGTTCTATACTCCCGCTTGTTTTCGTGGGCTTTCTACGCAACCATGTGGGTTAATGGACAAATGGAGTTGTCTTTGTCATGTTCTTTCCATTCGAATTTTGTTTTCATTAGCTCGTTTTTGAAGCAGGCGCGATATCAGACGCGATGTCTGATACGAATTTAAATTCCAAAGCTGTATCATGTCTTGTTTTGCCAATTTTTACTCCAACACTTCTTGAGCACCACTGTTGTGATAATAATATCTAATGTTTTAAAAGAAGTTGTCTATACTTAGAATTCTGAATTTTTCATACACTTCAAGTGTCACTTGCCCAAGATCAAAAGGCGAAATTCTTGATTAAAATCTGCTCATCAAAAAAGTCAGAAATTTCCAACCAGTCTAACTGGATTCCCAGGTTAATTACTTTTGCTGCACTTTGAAAATGAATAATGCGATTTTGCCAATTCTTTCGATCTTGCTTGCTTTGTACTTCTTTAGTATATCGCTTTCTACGATCCTGTTTTCTATGTTTTTGATGAACTTTTGTTTAAAGCTGTTATTCCAATGGTCAAAGCGTTACAACTAGAAATGATTTTGGATTTGAGACTGCAGTGTGCTAATATTTTAATATGATAATCACAAAACCAGCCTAGTCGTAACACCGGATTGCTTACCTACTGGTTATAATTTTCTTTGCGTGTATTATCTAATCTTTGTTGCGTTGCTCCCTCTTGTTTTAAGATGTGTATTTTATCCCAACCCTTTCAGGAATTTGCTAAATTTAATTTCAACATTGGTTTTCAAATCAATTAGAATTCTGAGTACTGTAATTGTTTCGCTTCTTTCTACTAGCGATGTAAGAGTTTTTCAATTTTGTAAAATCATAAACACGCCTGCTGAGAAAAAGTTCGCGTGCTTCAAGCTCAATCTAATTGAGCAGTTTGAAGTTTGTAAATATGTTTTACATCAATGTAACATTATTTGCTATAAATACTAAGTATTGAAGTTCCAAATTACACTCCTGTTATATTTGGTATTTGGCACCACGAAAATGAGAATAAAATTTTTATTGAAAAAAATTGACATTCAAGTTGTTTCTGACAGCAAGATATTGATGGAACAAGAATTTCGAATAATACGATATTTATGTGAATAAGATCAGAAACTGATGACCTAGTTTAAATTAGTATTTATTTCATCGATCACCAGCATAACTGTCACCAGATGGATAATTCTTCTACTACATATTGTAGCATGACCTGGCTAACCTCGAATTTCTTCGTTATTGGTCCCTATTTTTCCCCAATAATTCAATTCTTTCAGTTTAATTTAATATACATTTAGGTTGAACTAAGAAAATCTTTTACTCAGTCGTCTCACCGTACAAAGTTAAAAATTTTGTACATGCCGGTGGTGTTAATTTGAATTAAATTTTGCATTAAGATGAATGGTTATAAATTCAAATAGATCTGACGTATTTTATTTTGTATGTCCGGCTCAGGTTGAGAAAATATTATCACATACTCAACATAGAAGTTTTAACCAAAGGAAATATAATGGTGAAACAAATTGGAAATGAATTAGCATTAGGAATAAAAGTCAGCTAAGCCATAAATGTAATACATTATTGATAAGCTTTAAAATTGTGTAATGCGACGCACGTTCTGAATGACTGACACATTATGCATAAAAAAACACACACAATTTAATTTTGGAATATTTTTGTAACGAAAGAAAATTAATTAATTACTTTCATTGCAGCGGCTTGTCTAGCTTAATCTATTTTCCTGAAAGATGATCAAAGTAGAGCTAAAGGAATATTCCACAATTCTCCTATCTCTAGCTGTCACCAAATAGTCAAGTCTACATTAATTAACTATAGACTAGAACAACATATATTTGACTAAATTAATAAATAAAAATGGGTAAAGTTCTCTTAATTTCATTTGTGGAGTTGTTTCTTGTGCGTATGTAAGCACAAATACAGAATTAAGACAACACTCTAGCACTACTTTTAATATTTAATTCGTAACACTTTATTTTGATGAGAGAATGAATTGTTACTTATGTGTATTTCTGTATTTAACCTATTTCAAAATGAATGAAGGAATAAAATTGACACTAAAAAAGATCAGACGTGATAAGGATAAATTGCATAAATAATTATCACTCCAGATACAGTAGGGTGTACCAGTAGTAACAATGAGAAAAGTATTTAAATTGCACGAGATATTTTAATCGAGCCAAAGAATGTTCTATCTAACGCATCTAGTCAAGTAAATTTGTATGAGTTAATTTATCGCGAAATTAAAAATTCGCGAATTCAACTCCATCTTAAAATATTTATCGTAACACTACGTACTAAATATGCGCGAACTCAGCTGGGAAATGAATTCGCAAATACTAATAGGCCACCACATACTACATCACATCCCACTAAAAACAAGGGAACTCTGCTCAGGGTCTCTGTGAATATGAGTTTTGCACTGCACATACATGGCAACAGCAAGGCAGGAGTATACAGAGCAGCAAATGATCACACGATATCCTTAGCCCGACTTGGCTAGGGCTAGACTTTGCTAAATTATCCACATTATCTAAATTTCCTGGTCTAAGGTAAAATATTTTGTCTATGTATCTTTTTAAAGAAGTCTTAATTAACAGGACCGTTATTTAAATGTAGTTCATCAAGTTCATAATTCAAATTGAAAGAACTTTTTATAACTAATTTGGTTCTTCTAGCTGCAGAGTCTGGACGGTAAAATGGACAAGCAGAAGTTTACTACATTCACAAATCCTGAATTACATCTTCATTCTTAGATGAGATGAATTCTACAACCTTCTGTTGAGAATCTTCTGGAAGATTAATGCATGTAAGTAAATCCTTGACTAATCCAAGTCCGACTGGTGTCCTTAACATATGGAGCCTGATTGCAATCTATTACGTAAAATTACAATTAATAAGTTACTTATTGAATACTTTTAAGGTATCCGTACAATATCGCTGGGCATTGTGTCGAATGGAGATTTTAAGGACTGCTGGTGACATTTTAGCGTCTTTGTCCATTTCCAATGAACGTCAACCTTTTTCAACCGACTTGTGAAGCTGCTGAAACAACAACATTAATCATGACCATTAATTTCTAGCTGGTGATATTAACTTAATTTCAAATATTTTTAAATTTAGTTTTTTGTGTGTTGAATTTTGTGAATGGATCTTCTTCTCTTTCAGATTTCTTTATTAGAGCCGGCATTGTGTATTTAACATAACAAATAGATTTATGAAAATATTCAATGGGAATAATTTATGTTAATTCTGTCAATCAATCATTTTTGTGTGGCAATAACTCTCTCTAGCTTTGTTCTTATTCTCTACACTTAATTAAACTGTATCTATCTCATCACTCTACTCAGAGTTTGATAATCCATTCCAGGTTTCTGTGTTCCCCCATCTCCGACCTTCCTACTCAACTAATCTAAAATGTCCTTGCTTCTTGTCTTCCCACCTAATCACGCTTGGACAGTTCCTTGAATTCTTTAGCAAGTCACGAAGAAACTCCCACAGGCGAGGGATTCTCTTTCCTGAAAATAACATAAAAAACATCATGATATATTTTACACTAGTTTCCATATGGGCTTCTGAGTTTATAATAGACACGTTTCTAATTTCGTTTCCATGATTCGTCTAATTCATATCAGCCTTCATTAATTAGATCTTTCCTTTGTAGTGCAACCCAATTCTTTCAGACGAAAACGAAAACTGTTGCTACAATAATTATTAGCTTTTCCCAGCTTTGATTGAATATTTCTCGGATTTGGATTTAGATTCGGTTGTTGTAATTTTTCATTTTTCTTTGAACAAATTCATGTTATGAGTATATACACGTCTTCTTTCATCTCATATATCTTAAAACTTTCCTGTTTGTTTTTTTGTGTCTTTGTGATTCAACTACTTCCCATAATTCAGTTCGTCTGAATTTCAGCGTTTCACTTTTAAAATTGCAATTATGATTATTAGCTTTAATATCTTAATAATGAACTACTGAATTGTTGTTCAATCTTATAAAATCATTAACACGCCTGCTGTTTAAAAGTTAGCGTGCTTCAAGCGCAATTTAATTGTGCACTATGAAGTCTATAAATATATTTTACTATAATGTAATAATAATTCTGTATGTTTACTACATGAAATAAACTGCCTGAATTTATCAATTACATGACTGTGTTGTGAGTTGGTTTTGCATCGTACGCAGTTTAATAGCTTCTAATTAAAATTTTTTGATTGCTGCAAGATTTTTGATGACATTGCGCCTTCAAACTCGTATTTTTGACTTCTTATGCGTTCCATATTATTAGCAGAGAACGACTATGTGATTCATGTTTAATCAACTGATGTGTTAATGCATTGGTACATCAAAAGCTAATCTGTACAATTAAATCTCTGAGGTATATCAACTGAGAAATTGTTTGTCCGACATACAACTATATTCTGGTTCTGATGCTGTCGAGTTGAATTTATAAAAATTGCGTTAATTAGACTTTCTAGTGACACGAGGTTGATTCTTCCGTAATTGAACTGTAATAAATATTCCGGATAGGTGCAATTTGTTCGTCTAACATTTCCTGGTCAAAACTTCTGACAAAAGCCCAAATCCAAACATGTAGAAAGCATCAAGAGCAAATGAGGAAAATATTAAGAAACGAGAGTGAAAGGGAAGCACGGGATAAGCAGATAAGCCTAAGTACATGAACAGTGCATTGAACATAAATTAATTCAATTATCCAAGGGTTGTTTGCATTCCAACCAAGGCCGGACTTGGCTTGTCTGAATCCTTTCCACTTTCCAGGAATTTTAAAACGTTACTACGAGTTTCTTGAATGGGAATTAAAACGTAAAAGCTGTGACCTAGTTACTATTTCCGGTATTAGTGGTCAATTCCTTGTCATTCACAACCTTAGGCCGTAGACCTAGCCTATCCAAGCCATGCTAATGCAGTGTCATTGCCATCAAATCTTTTGTTATACCTCCACAACACTAGGTTTTCATGATTTTGGAAATTCACGTAACATTCCTGGAATCAGAAAAAATAGTCGTGTATTAGCGACGTGTATTGGGGAAAGGATTAATCGCTAATCTATTTTAGCGCTAAATTGCGACCATACCCAGCGGAAGCGCCGGCCGCCCACCCTTCGCTGCTAATTGTTTCACATAAGACTCCTCACTGCAATTCAATTTATTTTAGCTTCGTTGTTAGGTTGACCAGTCCGTGCTAAAGCATTGGTCAAATCTGACCTTATTAGGTGCGCTCAGCGTGAATCGTTTTGTAGCTCGACTATTCTCTGTTCGGAAGAATTCTATACCTTTTGATAAATCGCTCACCTTTCTACGTTCATCAGTTCTAGAGAAGTAGCTCTACATATTTTTTTAAAACACCGATTATCCAACATTAAGTAAGAGGATTAAATTCCCAAAATCAATAAGTTGTCACTTGACTTACATATCGTCATTATAAAAAATGTCTGTGTAAAAATTTAATGTCCGGCTAACAATTTTTACAGAACAATTGTTTTTTCTGGATATCCGAGTCATTCTTGCAAGAAAGATTGAAAAGTGACAATCGAACGAAATTAATTAATAATGCAAGTGCAACGCGTAGTCCGTCTGACTGTGATTGAAGTTATTGCGAAATTAATTAGTTCAGGGATTCAGCTCCACCTAAGGCTGCTATATTAATACTAACTTCTGAATGTGCGCGAAATCAAGCAGGCAAATGAATTCGCAAATCCCAATTAGCCACCACATGCGACTAAAGACAAGGGAACTGTACATAGGGTGAATATGAGTCTGGCACTGTATGCTCCATGTATATGGCAATAGCAAGTCAGGTTAGTCAGTCAAGGCAGGATCATACGATAACTTGAGCCCGACTTGGCTAGACTTCGCTACTATTATGACCATGTCCCAATCCAAGGTAAAACATTTTAACTCTTTACATTAATAATAATAATTGAACAAACAAATTGCAAACCAAGTATTTAAATATAATTCAAATTAAATTGGAAATTTAGAATAATTTATTGTGTTCTTTGGGTTCCAGTATCTGCGCTGGATGGATGGACAAGCATTCGCAAGCGGATGTCGGCCCATTTTAAAATCCTGAATTACGTCTTTTTCTAAGAACTGAGATGAGACGAATTCCAGAATCGTTTCTGTGAATAATATTCGGGAAGAGTAACTCATGTAAGTAAATTCATGCCTTGTCTAAAACACAGACCTTAGCTAAGCATAAGGGGTTAAATTTTTGTTTTTTGTAAAATACACGTAATAAAATAATGTACTTTCCCAATATTTGTAAGGTATGCGAATAAAGTCGAGGCGGATCAGTACACCATAAGAAGATTCAAATGCTGCTGGATTTGAGCATCTTCCTTGCCCATTTCAAGCAATTACAAATATCCACTTCGTTCCACCGTCTTGTCAAGTTTATTGTCAAGAGAAGAAGTCACGTCACGATGGGATCAGTGGATTAAACAAAACGATTGAGACTGTATGGGGTGACATTATTTTAATTTGAAAAATATTTTTAGATTAGAGTGCAAGAAATTTCATAAATAAATAAACATTTACTGCTAATTAAGCTTAAGAGATCCATATATCTCGTATACCTATTTAAGGGAAATAATTAATTTACATGCTGTGATGTGATGCCTTCGCTCGCGTCTTGTCAAATAATGCTTTACTGCTTTTATTCCGTTTTTCATTTTTGAAACACCCTTGACGAATAAATTGTACTTGTAATCCTCCCTAGTTTGGTTTTATATTCATAACAAGTTTCCATAAGGGCTTCTGAATTAGTCGCAGGCTTGTTTCTACTTTTGTCTTTGTGATGAGCTCTCGTTCTCAGTAGCACAACATTTGTTCGCATACCATCTATATAATAACTAATCTTATTCAAGAACAATATGACAATAATAATTGTTACAATTTGCCTTGATTTTGATTTACAGCCGCATGTCCAATGGTTAAATAGGAAAACTTCCTTGAAGAAATCCAAGTGTTCCTACATTCCGTCACTTCCGTCTTAAATTTTTAAATTCCTATTCACTTGCTCCGTTCAAATAGTTTGTTCGACTTGACTAAAGCTCTCTTTTCTCTTGTTTAATTAAGCTGCAATGTTCAAATTGGAAGAGAATATTGAACCAGTCACTATGTTGTTCCTACTTTAGTTCTAGTTGTTGTGATAGTTCTCCAACCCTCAATTGTTGCTGAACCTCTCTACTGCGTGGGCTTTAAATTGTTTTTACGTTTTATACAGATGTCTTTCAGACTTTGGATTCAACTTTAGTTTTGTTCCTTTTAAAAAAATACGCTTTGGCACCCACTTCCGTCCACAATATTGTGTCTTGTAGTTATTTAATTCTCCGAACCATGACTTTCTACTTTTAAAATTAAATTTTTGCGTACATTTGATATACAGCTTTCGTATTTTTACATTACTTCAAGTTGCTTCAATAAATGTTTCTTCCTGGTTTAACTCTGCTTGCTTTTCAGGAAAGTTCGGAGTATGTTTTGCCCTTGTACTTCTAAAATTATATTTCTAAGTTTAATTAGTACCTTCCTAACTCCTTACTAATTTACTATAATTACTTACTTACTGAATTATTCCTCGATATTTTTGTATTGAACTAGGTAGAAGTTGTTCAATCTTATAAATTCATTAACACGCCTGCTGTTTAAAAGTTAGCGTGGTTTTAGCGCATTTGCATTGCGTATTATGAAGTTGTAAATAATTTTACATCTAATATAGTGAAACATGTAATTTAAATATTGACGTGTATTCTTGTAATATATGATCTTCTTCATCTCGAAAATATGAATAAAATGTATTTTCACTGGAATAATGATACGGAAATAAATTCTTAGAATGTAATGCATATTTAATTTATTTGTTTCGATATTGTTAATTTCATCTAAGCCTCAATGTCGAGTTCAGACGACATGAATGATTCTTCCACCTGCCCAGCCAAAATTACTGTTTTTTCTGCACTTACTGAACTTTTGTTAAGCCTTGAGGTTTGACACTAGATAATATATGGTTAAATGTTATTGTGCAGTGCAGAAGAAAGTAAGGTTACAGCTGAGCGGTGAAAATTTCTCCTCTTAATTTATTCTCTCGAGACAACACTCTACGACTCCATATATTATTTATTTCATAAACCTTTACGTTC
>WJEZ01001286.1:0-18472 GCA_009869925.1 Thalassaphorura encarpata | reverse complement strand
TTGGGAAATTGCAAATACAGGAAATATGTTTTTAAAAACCTGCATCAATCCATGAAAAACAAAAACTTTCCGTCCATTTAAATTATTCAGTGACTTTAGCTTTTGGAAATTTAATCGGGAACAAGCCGTCACGTCAGTCAATCTGCAGAATAGCTCATAACCCGGGAAAGATAGTCGTCGACATTATTCGGGGTGACGCCGTGATAGTGGTGTGACAGGAGTCCGTCATGATGTTTACTTTGCGACGGGACAAAGACAAAACGAAGGCAATTCGAGTGCACGTCCAACTCCAATATTTGGTTTTGTCCTTTTCTTTCAACTCTCTCACACTAAATTGAAACAGTTTAAGGAAAAATCGAACAACTTTGTGGATCTGTTTACCTGTTTTATTATGCAGGATAAGGAAAGGGTTGAGTTGACTGCCAGCCTGAGCATTAAATCCAGCATACGGAATACCCGACCCGTCAAAAACTTCCCGATTCCGATACGATAGGATTTTCTCATTGAATGAACAGTGGGCAAACAAAACTATTACCATGCATGCACGTACGTGTACGTATGAATACATTTAGAACAGAATAATTCGTATGCCATCATCCATGGATGAATATTGGATGCAGTGACCTGGTTATTAGTTTAGTTTAGCCGGGAGGGTCAAAGAAAGCGTTTATGTCTGTTTTATATGCACATTTATTTGAATTTATGAGCAAAACTGCATTTACGACTACAAACAAGTTTCCTTGGCTTGACTGGATTGACCTATCATACAATAGTAGTAAATAAATGGATCTATCCTTTGATGACCTTAGTCAATATTCCCAGACATAAATCTGAACAGTAGTAATAAATCCTTAGCTGTTTTTCTTTTTGTTTCCTTCAATGCGAATAATTTCTGCATTTCCATTTTCATGAATGAACTAGGGAACCCCTATAATTTTGATGAGTGAAATTGCATTGCAAATATTCGCTATATCTCTATCCGACGTTGTAACGTTAGCTTATGATATGTTCACATGTGCCAGTGCACAGTCCAACTTAACTTCCTGTCATCACATCATTCATTGGATTAGCATTTACATCTACCTAAATGTTCATTCCATTCCATAGATTCCCAATCCAATTTAAATTCTGCTAATGTATGAGAATGACTTCATTGTCAAATGATTCAATTGAATCAGTTCAGTGGATAAATCTCATCTGTACGTGTGTGTACGTGTAGTCCAAATGTATCTCACTCTTGTAAATTGTTAACTGTAACTTGATACTCTTGCTGCTCCTGGGACTTGATTTTACCCCAGAAGCAATAATTATACTGAGCTCATTCAAATTGAAAACTGACAAGGTATTCTTTTCAAGTGATTACATTGAGTCGAAATTGTGTAACTAGTGGGGGCCTTGAGGTTTTTGCAATCCACGCTACGCTTGCTCTACTGTTTATATTTTTGACTTGAGCCAATCAAATCAATGACGCAAATCTCTCGAAGGACGCCTGCTGCATTGCATTGCAGCATAGATTTCAAGCTTCCGACTACGACAACAAAGTTAAATATTTATTTATGCTGAGATCGTGAGCTTGATCAACACACCAAAGTTTGAGCTAAAAGTTAAGGGAGGCCAGCCCAGGACAGGACCCATGTGTATGTTTACCTTGTAAATAGAAATGGCTAGCTTTTAGCAGCTTTGGCGATTCTATGGTGGTCTTTGGTTTGGTTTTCTGCGTGTCAGACTTTATTTATCATGATGTTTCCAGGCGCTAAAAGTGTGGTTTAGGTTTTGTTAGCTCAGTGAAGAGATAGATACGACGAGTCCACCAGAATAGAACTAGACAGAAGAGACCAATTCAATTCAAGTCAAGTCAAGTCCATCTACTCTACATACAATGTTAGATGAACGTGTGTGTGTGTAATGTACCTCATCTCATCTGCGGGTAGGATCAGGATCCGGTCATATAGCAGGCAAATCGCAAAAACAAATGTGTGAGGATAGCTCCAATAATAAATGCGAGCGAGAGTCCACTATCTACCAGTTTGCTATTGCTTCTACTACTATCTATCTACCCACACTAGGCTAGACCCTAGTCAATTACACTAGAATAAATAAGACAAACTCTCACATTGTAATTTTGTAATAGAATTTAGATTTGGGCACGCCGTCAATGTGATTTGTTACAATAGGATAGGAAAAACTCATTGTTGTTGTTGAGGATAGTACAAACGAAGGACGCCCGGCCCGGACAGACAGACAGAGAAAGGAAATGGGAGAATTCCTTGGGGGGAAAAGGTGGAAAAGTTTCGATTTCTGAAGTGTGGTTAAATATAAACAAACCTAAAATTACTGTAAAGTTCTCAACACCAACCAAAGCTTAAGCCACGCACCTTACCACACACGAGTAGTAGTAGTAGTAGTATGCCATGCCATGTCATGTACAGAAATTCAACTTGATTTACCGTAACACATGGACAAGGCAATTGAATTACCAGTACATGCATGATTTCATTAATTCTAATCTAAATATCATAATACGATTACGATATGATAACTTTATCAGGAATCTCGCTCTGCAAAATTTTTAGATATGAGAATGTGCTCGCTCGTGTAGCCGCCAAACGACTTTTGGCATTTGGATCAAAACCAGACAAAATATTAACATTAAATGGCAAAAAAGTTTTTAAAATACGTAATCCAAAGTGCAACGATTTTTGAGGGATAAAAGTAACGAGGTTTTTTATTCAATACTCAAAACTTTTGACTGAAGTCGCTGCTCCTACTACTACTTGTGTAAATGGGATATGTGAATTTTCCGGTCGGTGCGGTGTGTAAAATCTTTTTCCTTTTTATTTTTAGAGCTTGGCAACCCTTCAGGGCTAAAATTAAATTTTAACTAAATTTAGGTCGGGCGGGTAGAAGTTTGCAACATAGTCTTGTCGGGTCGGGTAGATAGAAATGGGGGAGATTTCATTTTACCCTTCATTTTTACTTTACCTCTTTCCCCCCTTCAGTTCACTCCAAAATATTTTACACGTTACATTCCATGTGTGTTAGTTGCCACCTTCAAGACCCTGTCTGCTTCTGCTTCCCTCCTCTTGTCTGTCTCTGTATTTTTGTAGGTAAACCGAACAAACATTCAATTTTTAAAATACGAATGAGGTAGCAGAGCACAAGCCAAGTCTTGGTGTTAAAAACCCCGAAGAACAAAATATTTGTCCGAAAAATCCTTCCGACTTTTGTATTTACGAGTATTTTTTTTGTGTTTTCTCTCTTTAGGTTCAAGAGTCCAAGTCCACGTCTTGGCCTGGAATAATTTGATACAAAATATCTAAGGAGATCATTTCATTTCGAAAAAGAAGAAAAAAGCCATTATCACTACTACCCGGGAGAAAAGAAGAAGAAAAATCTGAGAATCATTCCAACGAACCAACCCGGCATTAGATTTAACATCCGTTCCATTCCTTTGGTTCAATAATACCTGGTCTGGTTCCCCTGTGCTGGTTCATTTTCGTTGGTTGGTAGTAAATATGTTTTCCCCGAGAATTCGGCATTCAGTTTCCTTCCTGTCACCTCATCCTCATCCACACTCTGGGAAGAAGATAGTGTGAAGAAAAGCTGGGGAGCTTAGCTTTAGTTTCCGAATCTGCATCGATCTTCATCCCAGCTACCTATCTTCCAGCAGCATCCAGCTCCAGAATCAGATTGTGATAATAAACTACGCATAGACAAACCCACAGCCATAGCTATAGCCAACCAACCAACCTCATCTACGTATCCAGCTCCAGCCAGCTACCTAATCCTGGAATAATAATATTTGAAAATGAACTCGTAATCAAGTGACGCACACGTGACACCCCACGCAACTCCTTCTCTCTGACGTAATTCCAAAACCTAATTCAGATAAATTGACCAATTTTGAAAGAAATGCAGCAGCAGCTCAACAAATAAATGAAACAAAAATTCCCTCATAGTCAGATTCAGATTTTGGACTAATTGCGGCGTCAGAAAACAAACTGCCAAACGTATTCCAGGGTTTCAGCTTGCAAAATCAAATGTACTGGAGAACTTATCCACGTTGTCTTTGGATTTGCTGGTTTCTGGATATTCATCACCTCCTTGGTCGTTGAGATTAGGATCCGGAATCGGGAGCCGGTGAAACGGAACGGAAATCCGGTTCCAGCCCTCAGTCCTCCGAACCGAATGTCGTAGCTAGACTAGACACGGAACGGGAATTATAAACTACCCAGGTTTCAAATCAACGAAGTTTTGTGAAATTTGTCCCATCTTCGGGTGAGGGTGATAATTTTTTTTGTGTACACGGTCGTTTAATAAAAAAGCGTCAGAATTCCATCCTACAAAATGGACGGGTTGGAGAAGCGGCCCAACAATCGTAAGGGTCCGGTCGGCGGTGGAGGAGTTAAGAACGCCCGCCGTAAAAATAAAAATGGAATGAAAATAAAAGAAGAAAAAATGAATCAAGTTGGACCTGACCCAGGTGGTGGGGGTGGGATGTCTAGACAAAATTCTGTCAATTCTATGCAAGACATGGGTGATGGGTCACAGGGGTCTGTCCCTACCCCCTCTAAAGGTGGAGGTCACCCAGATGACCTTATGCTCAATGGAGACATCAAATTAGAAAATCCATCCACTCCTCAACTAATGGACTCAAAAGGGGATTGCAATTCCGACATGAACCCACTCCCTGATCTCGGTCATCCAGACTTTCCTGATTGTAAGTCTACACGTTTTATTTACTCTCTTATTATTTAATTAATTGAAAATATAATTTCCCGTCCCGTTTACTTTGTCATAACGTTTCTTGTGTCAATTCAATTTCGTTTCGTTGCCTATCTGCTAACCCTGGAGCCAAAAATGCCTTGGTTGGAATTCTTAGTCAAATAAGTTCTATTCCAATTTTGGTTTTTCTCTTGTGGTGGTTTCCATATTCCACCGATGCGAAACGTTAGAAAATTGTCGTTGGACGCCGTCGACGACACGGCAAACGCAAAGCTGAGACGACAGGGAAATCGATTTTAGAATTATGAGTTTTCTTCCTAAGTGCACTCGTCTCTCATACTCTCCTGTCAAATACTTCAATCAAAGATGTCTTGGGGGAATACTAAATGCCAAATAGCCAAATTCGAACCTTTGAATTATTCAAAAAATTATCACTCAAGTCCATTTTCATTTTTTCAGAAATGAAATGTCAACGATTCCTTGCTTAAATAATTTAATAACTGATTAGCATTAGCAGCTTGGGTGTTTTTTTTTAGTTTTTTTAAAATATATTTAAAAATTAAAAGTCTCGACTGAAACTTGAATTATTCTGGAATTTTTACATTTGCGTTACACTTTTATTACTATAAGTCCCTTAAATAAATTCCTTTTCTGCCTTGTATGAAAATTATTGAATAACCTTCATAAATTTCCCAAGAGAGACTCAAACTCAACTTTGAATTTTCCTCTTAAGTTTGATTGATTCTGCTGCACAAAGTTCTTTAGGAAGAATTCTTGACAAGCCACAGAGGCAGACGTCTTGACTAAACCTGTGGAAATACGAATAAGGCAAAAAAAAAGCTTTCGTTTCATTACAAAGAAATATCCTATAACGTATATCGTTCGTTTGAGTCATCTTCGCTGCTAGTCCATCGGTTGTATCAAAATTCAGTTTTTGATATTAAGTAAATGTAATGTAAAGTGAGATTTTTAACTAATTAACAAAATGTGGACCGTAATTGATTTTTTAACTCGACAAAATCTCTACCTCCAGTTCCTACTGCGTAAGTAAAGTTTTGAATTATTTTTGTCCTCCTTGAATTTGACATTTGACCCTGGGATTTTTAATCGAATATAAATTCCCTGAACAAAAGTTGAAAGTTTTCTATCCTGCTGCTGGCTAACTGGAGTTTTACCCCAAAATTCATTTTAAATCAATTTTAGCTGAATTTCAAAGTGTTCTGCATTCGACACTTGGTCACAGACGACAGAGAGAGATTAGTTAGTTTTAGTTTTAATTTAATATGTCCAGTCCGTCCGTCCATGTTTTTGTCATGTGTGGTTTATTCCGTATCCGTATCATCAAACATTTTGTAATTAATACGTACGTATACTCAGAATCCAAACTTTTAATTACTGCATGTCTAGAAGTGTTAATGAAAAGATGAAAAGCTCATCAGTCAAGAAATCAGTCATTTAAACTTTCAAAACATTTGCAATTTGCAGCGTACTTTTTGTTGTTGTTGTTGCAATGTCAGTAGCATTAGCAACGGATTGGCATTTCAATTTAATAGTTTAGTTTAATCCAAAGATCAGCAACAAAGTCAAAATAAACTTTAGACGTAACGTAAAACGATAAATTTTGCAAGTAGTTCGTGAAATTTTGTCCTGACCTTAGCATTAGCATTGACTTGACTCAATTTATTCAAGAAGAAATGTTTTTTCGTAGTTTACATTCCCTGTCTAAAAGTTGATCTTCATTCTGATGGATGTTGTGTTGTATAAACAAACTTAATCCTTCCTATTTTCATGATTCCTTTGTATTCCAATCCCTATTGCTTGACTAGTCGTAGTCCATAGTTCTAGACTAGACAAGACAATTCTGTCGTCGTCGTCCGTCTTTGTTTTTGTCTTTGGTGTTGATGTTAACTAATTTGACCTTATCGTCTGAGTTTTTAAAGTGATGATGTATCTACCCAATGTGCGTGTGAAGTGATGCGTNGTTTTTAAAGTGATGATGTATCTACCCAATGTGCGTGTGAAGTGATGCGTGGCATGTGTGTGGCAATGCCAATAATAAAATTTATAAAAAAAACTGTGACGGACGGACGGATGGCGACTGTACATGTACTCTGATCTAGATTCAATGAAAATTAACCATAAACACCAAGGGAATAAATGCTGACAGCAGATGCACGAACAGATCTGTAAATAAAGAGACTGCTGAAAATGCTGATGAGTCAAAATCAAAGTTAAATACAAAAGTCGCAGAATTGTTTGTATATTTAAGACAGTGTTAAAATTGTCTCCTTACTCATTACACACTTGTCTTTGACACTTTCAACACAAAGAAACGAAAACGAAACGAAATTATTTTTGACCAGTTACTCTGTGTTTTGTTTTAAGATTTCAGTTTTCAATTTAGTTATGGTTTGGTTTTTCCGATCCGATCTTTTCAATTGTCATAAATTTCTCCTTGAGAAAGAGTCGGAAAATCCAAGAGAGAGAAGAAAACGAAAGAAAATTAAAATTTATAAAATTGAGCGTGAAGGCGGTGGGATTAATTCAATGGAATTTTATTTGGAACTAGGCAAACCTCAAATGAATCCATACTGCTACCCTCATTACAATAACATGCCACCAGGCAATAGCTCAATGTCTCCTCATCCTGGAGATTATTGTGGGCCACATGGCCCTCCCATGATGGGCGGCTACCCTCCTCCTCCTTCTCAAGGCCCTTCACTCAGGAAAGAACAACCAAGTACCTTGGAAGCTCAGTACATGCAACAACAAAGTCAAATTTTTGTCTTCTCAACCCAATTAGCAAATAAAGGGGCTGAAGCAGTCTTTCATGGGAATTTTCCATCCATCATTGCTTTCCATACTTCTCATCCAGCGACGAGGAAATTCCTAGAGGTAGTTTCAATGCAAATTATTTAAATTCATGATTTATTAATTGTTATGATTTTTTAGTGTCAGGGAAATCCAAATTGGCCTCCACCTCCACCACCAACGGGTAAAATGGGGAAAGGGTCCAAAGCGAATCAGCAACAAAGTCAACCACCGCCACAACAACACATGCCCATGCCTGGAGGACCTGGTGGACCACCCAATATGCCCCCTGATTTTAACATGCATCCTGGCCATCCATCTAATCAGAGTCATCCTCCTCAAGGACCTCATCCCCCTCCACAAAATCATCCTAATCAAGGACACCCACCACAAAGTCATCCTTCTCAAGGTCATCCTCCTCCTGGCCATGGGCATCCACCTCAAGGTCACCCTTCCCAAGGTGGCCCTCCTCCAGGTCACAACCCCCAAGGTCATCCTCCCCCTGGTCCTTGGAATACTCAAAATCCGTCTCATGTAAGTTTTTAAATATTTTTATTCTATATATTTTTATAACACTAACATATTCAATATTTTGTATAGAAGCAACCTCAGCATGGTTACCAGAATTATTATGATGGGCCATACTGTGGAGGAGGACCGATGGGACCTGGTGGCCCCGGCGGGCCAATGGGACCAGGTGGTCCAGGTGGACCCATGGGACCTGGCGGTCCAGGAGGACCTATGGGTCCTGGTGGGCCTATGGGTCAACCACCGCACTCAATGTGTGGACCCCTCGGGAACCCCCCAGGTTGTCCACCGGGGAGACTAACGGGGGTTAAAGTACCTAATGCAGACTTGACACCAGAACAACGACATCATCGGGAAGAACAGTTAGCCAAACTCAAAGAACTTCAAAAAATGTTTTCTCCAGAGCATGACCATATGGGTGATCCAAATTGTCAACCAATGCCTCCTCATGAAAACATGGATGGGTACAACATGCCACCAGTGAGAAATCAATTCTTCATTCATTAAATAAATAAATAAAATATAAATCATAATTATACATGTGTTTGGTATAGGGTGGTCCAATGCCTATGAACATGGATTATAACATGCAAGGAGGACCTGGTGGTCCTGGGAATAAAACATCTCCAAATGAATGGTTATCTCAACAACAAGGGGGGTTCTTTATGGACGGACCACCTGGGGGTGGAGGAGGAGGGATGAAAGGGCCTGGGGGACCAGGAGGTCCTGGTCCTTTGCCTGGTGGAATGGGTCCTTCTGGCAATGGTCCTCGCAAAGTAGGCGGAGGAAGTATACCTAGTCCTGCCACACCGCTCACTCCGGGTAGTTCTTGTGGCGCTCCTCACAGGTACAATTTGTGAGCCAAACATTTTTATAAAAACTTACAAATAAAACTTTTCCAATTATTTTTAATAATATTTTGATATGATGCGTAGACCGTCTCCACATTCTCCGATGTCAGGTGGGGATCCTCTGTTCCCCGGGGGTCAGCACTTTTACCCCTCGGGGGGATATTACAGTCCTCAGGTAGGACAACCACAAGATTCGCCATCAGGAACCGTCCATCGGAAAGACTCTGAGTCTAGCAATAGTGAAGGGGGTAAGAGTCGAAAAGAGAAATCTTCGTGTTCTATTTCCCCAACGTCCTCTGCCCCTCCCTCCGTGAAAGAAACAAACCTCATGCCTGTTCCTTCCCCTCAACAAATTCTCTGTATGAATGCTTTTTGAAGGGCAGGAGTTGACGATTCAGAAGCAACCCAACGTCGGGCTCAACGACCATACCAACGATAATTCTCCTGGGTAAATATTACAAAGTATTTTGTAGTATTTTATCGGATTTTATTAAATTATTGTATTTTTTGTTATGATAGAATGCCACCGTCTAGTTTAGAAATGAATCCATCTACGCCCATTGTAAATCAGCAACAGAAACCATCACTCTCAGCACCACCGACTCCCGTATCAATTTTACTCAATGAATAATCAAAAATCCACTCCTGAAATGGTCATGTCCAATAATAGCAATACAAAAGTATGTTTCTCTCGTAAAAATAATGATTAATCATAGTTTGTATTCTAATTATTCAATTATATTTTCAGACGAGACCTGGAAGCGTGGGTCCAGTCGCAACACCTAAAAGTAGTACAACTCCCAACCCCAGCCCTCAAGGGCTAGACAGGAATTCTCAACCTGGAACTCCCCTACAAATGAATTTAGGAGATATGAAATCAAATAATTATGGACCTCCTGGTATGGGAGGCCCTGGGCCTGGACCTCCTTGTGGGATGATGAAACAAATGCCCATGGGTCCCATGGATGGTTATCCAGATGGTCCTGTTAGTTCTGTAGACAATATTCCATTAAATCCAGACTTATCGGGTCCAGGTCCTTCTGGAGTCAAACCTGTTTTTGATCCCATATCTTCCATGGTACAAATGAGTCAGTCACTAGGTGGGAATGGTACTCCTCCAAATCCACCAGGCAGTGGGTAAGTTAAAAAATTATTTTAAAATACTACATTTGTATTAAAATGAATTCTTATTGTTTTTAGCATGAATTCCAATGGAGGCTATGGCATGAATCCATCGGGTGGTCCTCCAATGAATCCTAATATGGTCAATTTTAACACAGCTATGCACAATGTACAGGTACGTTAAATTTTATTATTCTTTTCTCTGTTCCGTCTCAAGATCCTCCCATGACCTCCATGACCTCCTGCGTATTCGACAAAGTAGGAAATTTCAAATGATAAATTTTGATTTGATTAAATAGTAAATTTCCCCAAAGTAAATGAATTTTTTAAAAATAAAGTTTAGTTTATGATCATAAAGTTTCGTTTATTTTTTTATTTGAGAGTGGGGTTAATTGGTATTGGATCCGATCCCTGAATACCATAATTATGAGTACTATTTTCGCAGAATGTTGATGGTGGTTTGGTTATGGGCGGTCCCCAAACTGTAAATAATACTTATGTGAATGCTACGATGACGATTCAACAAATGAACATACAGAACATCCCTCCTTACATGAACCAGAACATGAATCCTCATTCAATGGGACAGCAGCAAATGGGACCGATGGGTGGAGGTGGACCTATGAGCTCACCACAACTAGGCCCTCCGCCAAACATGCCGCCAAATCATCCGTCTAACATGAATCAGATGGGACCTGGAGGACCTGGTGGCCCTGGTGGGCCAATGGGAATGATGAGTCATCAACAACAAATGAGTATGAATCAACATCAACAAATGGGCTCAATGGGGATGTGTGGAATGCCCCCACGTGGGGGTGGACCTCCTCCTCATCCTTCACAAATGATGTATGGCAATCAAGGGCCTCCAAGGATGCCTGGACAAGGGGTACGGGGAAGTCCTTATGCTAGAATGCCACAAGGAAATCCTAGTGACTTACGGAACTTTGGTGGAACGAATATTCAAGTCAAACCAAATGCACCCAATACGATCCAGTACCTTCCTGCGAGGCCACCACCACCTCATAACCCTTCTCAAGGGCCCATGTGCTCACAACCTGGAAACATGGGTCCTGGGCCAGGAGGTGGATCACGTGGACCACCTAATCTTGACTTTCTTCAACGATATACAAACCCAAGCCCTGGTCCTGTCGTCAACGTTAACATGGGGGTAAGTTTTAAACATTATCCTTTTTCATACGAACGAAAATAACAAGCGTTTCATTTATTATTATTAGCTATGACTTTGTAGTACGTAGTTCATAGCTTGAGGCTTATAAGTGAATATTTTATGCACGTGGACAAGAAAGGGGAATGCTCTCATCTTATCTTGTGTTGAGCACGATCACGGTGCAATTTAAAGAACTACCAGATCATTCTCCTCCTTCCTTAATTTTGATTGTGTTGTTTTTTATGATTAAGAAATCCAATATGTTTTTTTTTTGCACTGTCCTCGTCTTCTACTCTGCACGCTTTGAGATCGATGTCTTGAGCTTTTTGTACAAATAACAATGTTATCAGCTCAGCACTGCTAAGAAGCATTACTCAGCCGTTTTTGACTTTTTTATACTTGAGGTTTAATCCTCAGAGTGCGTTACTCTTGTTAGCATTTGTCTCTGAGAGAATTTTTTGCTGTGTGGACTTAGACATTGAAATTTTATTTAGATTTTATTTATCAGGTGACATTTGAAGAATTATACGCTAATAATTACTTTTGATTTTACAGATGAATGTAAATGTGAATATGAGTGGGAATCGAATGCCATACCAAGGAGGACCTCCACCCATGGGTGGAATGGGTCCAAATAATGGACCACCACCACCTATGATGAGAGGTCAACATTCAATGATGGAAGGTGGACCAGGTGGTCCAGGTGGATCTGTGTCTGGTCCTGGAGGACATATGCCTAATTCTATGATGGGAATGAAAGGTCCTGGTGGGTACCCTGGTGGACCTGGAGGACCTGGTGGCCCCCCTCCTCAACCCAATAATGACCCTGCCTATGCTCAGCAATTCCATAACTTTCAACAACAGCTATATGCAACTGGGACAAATAATGGACGGAATCCAATGCAACCGAACGTTCAGGGGAATCCAAATACCCCACCAAATCAACAGTTTTTCAAATAAGTCTCATTCGGTGATTGGTTCTGTCATCCTTGCTCTTTTCTTCTTCATTGATGATGACATTATCTTCGAACGAAGGTTCGTGACGTGGTGCAATAATACTAATTAATTATATATCTATGGTTAAGAATTTTTAACTAAAATGTAGATTTAGTTTTAATTAATTAATTAAGTCTGCCATTTACGCACAGAAGCAAAATGAACAAATTATTGTCAATGTGCGTGCAAAAATACCTCAAACCTCTTTGTATAGTAGAATCTAGGAAAATAGAAATCGTATTGTGAACGATGACTGCTTTAGACAAAAAAGGCAAATAAGGAATGAACTGACTTGAAAAAAAAACAAAATAAATGATAATGAATTTGGCTCTCTTGTAGAATCTTGAGAGTGATTATGATTAGAATACAGTTGTAGGGATTCATATGTGTTATTTTGTAATGATAGGAAAAACTACAAGTGTAAAAAAATTCCTTCCGAGTTTCAATCAAGGAGAAAACGCAAATCTCTCCTTTTTAAACCCATTTTACGAACGAATTGTAAAGAACTATGCAAGGGACTTTTGGTCAAAACTCATTAGAATAAATTTTAGAGGGTACAATTAATTAGTCTTATAGGAAGGATTTACTAATTAGCTGTTGTAATAGAACTTAGGTTTTAGCCTTGACTAAGGATTCAGTGCAAATAATAATTAAGTCTTAACCCGTGTGTCATATAAATGTGGTAATTTAGTAGAAAAGGTTCAAAGTAACCATCATTTTACAGCTTTGTCAATTTTTGGGACAAAATTTTAATACTGATAATTAATTAAGCACTAACACAAAGTGAACAATAATTATTAAGTTTTCATGGACAAGGGGATTTTGGATTTTTTTAAATCTTTGAACCTTGACAACGTATGGCAGGCAATTTATTTTCTGCTCTGTGGGCAGGCAGAAATACCCCATCAGCTCAAGAAATTCTGGTTAATTATATTTATTTATTGGTCTAATTTCCTTTTGTTTTTTCGTTAAATGATGGGAGAAATTTTGACTTTGCTACAAATGAAATGCTCCAATTTACGAATGGGCCTCTATTTATTCATTCATGCATCTCACATGTATTATTTGCCAATAACTAAGAGTCCTATTATTGACGGCTTCCTTGACTTGGCGGCTTAGTTAATTAATTAATTAATGAAATAGGCAATTAGAGGTGGGAAAAAAGTACTAAATTAATTATGAACTTAATTAGATGAATGATGATGATCATAGGTATTAAATGATGCAAAGAATCATGTCTCAAATATTTACACAATTTATTTAAGTATTGAATAATTTTTTAAAAATGAAAATGTGCAACCATGAAAGGATTGTTTTTATTGTTGTTCATGTTATTTTACGTGTTTTTTTGACTCTGCGAAATTTGCAATCTTTTTTTGTAATGTCTTACTCTGCGTCTATTTTATTTTAGTGCAGAAATGAAGGAGAGGAAGGAAAGAGAAATAGATGAGTAAGTTTGGATGAAATTATTTGCCTACATTGACTTGATCATTATTATTGTTATTATATTCATATTTATTACATTTATGTGCCATGAAGTGAAGATAAAGAATATAATTATATGTACTCAACTCCTGTGTTTCTAATTATTTTATTTCGGAGAGACTTCCAAAGTGTAAACAAACTTATCAAGTCTTTTCTTTAGCACCAACACTACGTACTCGTAATTAGGTAAATTTTCAGGGGATAATTTTAAGGGAAGGCTTACTTTTTGAGAAAATTTGGTCAAATTGTAAAAGTCTTTCAATTTTTGGGATATGTCTTTTAAATTTTTCATTAAGAGCGTTAATTTTCATGACCCGTTCACAATTTGCAAGTCCTCCTTCTCAAATTACATCAAATACAATTTTTTTAAATGAAATGTACCAAATTTTACATACGCTCCAATTTCATACGAGTTTTTCTACAGTGTCGTGCAATGTGCGTTGTGCAATACAAACATTGAATTGAATATATTTTCCACAAAACAGGAAGCAAAAAAACGATAAAATATCAACTCAAGGCAAAAATAAAGAGTTCATGCTAAGAAAATAAATAAACGATAGACGACATTTAGCAATCAATGCACAGCCGACGCTTTTTTTTTCTTTATTCAAGTCTTGTTCATTCATAATTAATTAATTACGAAGTGTAATAGTTTTAAATTTAAACGACATTAAATGAACCAAACAAGCGAAAAGAACGAACAAAACGAGTCAACGAGACAAGACGAGACGACAAATACTTAAATACGACACTAACTTCTCTAATAATTATTCTTCATCCATTGTTGTAGCAATAATTCTCAGTCACAGTCATACTACATTTTACATTTTTTCATCACATCACTTATCGTTCCGTTATTTAATAGTTTTTTGAAATTGCATTGCAATTTTTGTAATTTGCATTGTCAATCCCTTTTTCACTTTTAACAGTCCATTTTTGCTGCATGCATGCATTCATAATGGTAATTAATGAATATGGAAATAAAGCGCAATGTAAATTAATTAATTAATAATGTACAGTCATCATGCGTCAGAGCAATAATAATAAATTTTTTGAAGCTGCGGAATTTTGAATTGAATTGCCCTGTTTGTTGTTTTAATATTTATTTTTTACTTTTCCTTTCTACGGAAAATACGGCTCAGGACACTTTTTTTCCCTTGGGCCGTAGAACGAGAACTGGTACTCCGTTGAGACCCACGCGGAGAATCGTTGATAGAAATTCTACTCACATTCAAATGTTCTACAAAATTTACATCCATAGAACGTTGAGTTCCATTTAGAATATATTGACATTTCCCATCTGGTGGATGAGCTTCTGGGAAAAAATGTTCTTCTGGTGCTTCAATCTGAGTGTTAATGTCCAATTTCTTTCCTATAATAGAAAGACAAACAATTAGTATGTAGAATATATAAAATATTAGTTAATTAGCTTACCACGCTTGAAATAATCAATAAATGTCCTCAATGCACTTCGCCTTCGGTGAACTGGTGGCACAGAATTTGGCGGTAGTGTTGAAGAATGTCCATGACTTCCGGTTGGGCTCAAATATCCATAGCGTCTCCCAACAATGTCAACTAAATTTTCATGAGAGCGACTAGCCTGACGTTGAATATGAGAACGACGATCTACTGAAAAAATAAAACAAATTTAAATAAACCAACCAGATAAATTTTTTTAATATGCTCACCTTCTTGAATAGACCGAAAATGTTTTTCTGGGCGAAGTTTGTCACATTTGAGAAATTCTGGAATAGGGTTGGAATTAAAGCCATCTTCATCATCATCAGAGTCTTCATCCTTTGCAGTTTGTTTTGGCTCAGTAAGAACCACAACAGAAATCGGAGGTGGAGCAGGGACAAATGGAGGAGGTTGGTCATGCAAGTCTTCAATAAAGTCAAATTTAATTTTTCCTCCAATACTGTCCGTTGGTGAAGTTGGATTTACTGATTGGAAATTTGGATCTTCAATTTCCTTCAGAACGGCTGATAAGGTTGAGGAAACTTGTGGAATAGGGGAAGGTGAATGAGTTTCAATATTTGCTAGAATCGGCGATACTCGCTCTTGATCTTCGGCACAAATTAATTCTTTTGGCTCATTTTCCTCTTCTTCGTGAATTTCTTCTTCGTCGTCTTCTTCTTCAGCATAGGCATCGCTGCAAAAACTACTGACTTGAGACATTGGGTCAGCTGAGACTGAGAGGAAGGATGTTTCCGTGACATTTGACCCTATTTCGGAAGGGGTTGCTTTTCCAGAAGAAGCTACAGAAATAATTTCCAATTCCATTCCATATCTTTCAGTTAAAGTTTGAGCTGTGACTTCTGCTTTACTCGTGCCAGGAAAATTCATTTCTTCTTCCGAACTATCGTCAACATCTTCGACCAAATCTTCTTCAAGGGTCACGACGATAGGATTTTCAATAATTTGTTGTTTTTGAGTCGACGGTCCTGGCTCTGGCTCTGGTAATACTTGTTTTTCAATTTTAATTTCTGGTTTTTTTATTTCAGATTGAGTTTCTATTTGGATTTGAGTTTTAATTTCATCATCATCAGGAGCAGCCAAAAGGTAATTGATGGCATCTGCCTCTTGTATCCCAGTCTTGAGTACATTTCCCAACATGGACTCCACGTAATCATTCAGGGAATTTCGAGCTAATCTGTTCCCAGAATTTCTTGCCGCCACAGCCACGGGTTTTGGTTCCGAAAAATCAAACACGAATGCTTCACTGTTCGCTTTGAGAATATGAGTGTGACTGGAAACCATTCTGGAAATCGGACTAGGATCATTAGCAACTGTCGTGGTCGTCGTGACCTTTGGTGACGGCTCTGATACAACTGGAGTTGACCTTTCCTTTGCATTTGCATTTGCTTTGTCTTTGCCTTCTTGCCTCTCACAAACCTCTGGTTCATTCAGAGGAATGAAGAATGCACAGGGTTTTCGTACTGGAGAAGAATCCACGGATTTGGAAATTTCCCTCCCAGTATCTCTAGATTTTGGATTTGGTTCTGGAGTTCCGATTCGCCAAACATTTCTCTCAGCACCACCACCACCAGCAACACCCACGGCACTCGGAACACTCCAACTTTTTCTTGAGGTTGCCTCTTGGGAAAATTTACGAAAGTTTTGAACATCTGCTAAAGATTTGCGTCGAGCATCAGGACAAGGTCCAGGACCACCAGACCCATTTAGAATGGATGGTCCAGAAATAATAAAAGTACGAGGTTCATCCCCTTCCCCCTCAAATTCAAGAGAATCATCTGAGAAATAATCAGTTTTATCTGTCGCTCCAGACATCCGCGTCTTGGTATCAAAATCTACTTCCGGTAAATGAACGGCAAGGGTCTTGAGCTCTTCTGCTGAAAATGTTTCAGATTCTATGAATCCTTCTGGCCAAAGGATCGGAGCTTCATGACGATTGATCATACTCAAATATCCATCATCAACATCTAAAATAGGAGCTGCTGGAGGACCCGCCACTGCGGCTGCTGCAACTGGTGGGATGGCGGGAGATTTGAATGGGGGTCTAAACATTGAGGATCCGCTGATTTTAGAATGAGAATGTGCCTGAGGCTGAGACTGTGGTTGTCCAGGTTTTTCTGGAATCATGGCCATACCAATGGCATCACAACTTCCAGAAGCCTTGCTATAAGTTCCTTTTCCATTTCCTGGCCCTAATGTTTTATTTTTTCCACTTGCTGCTGTCACTTTTTGAGTGACGGGCATTCTCCAAATATCACCTTCATTCCCACGCTTTGTCTGTCCTTTCCTCACTTCCTCTTGTTCTGTCTTTATTTCTTTATTTCTCTCATTGTCAAGATTTGTAGGTGCTGAGGTTCCTGTGGCTGTGGCTGTGGATGGGGCTGCTACTGCTGCGGCAGCCACATGAAGTTGAACTGCATGAGTGTCACGGACATGGGCATGTGGATTCTTGGGTGTTGATGGACAATTTGAATTCTCAGCCACTTCTATTTGTGACGATGGTTGAAAAGATGATGCAGACTTGCTCATACTCATTCCTTTACTACTGCTACTACTGCTGCTCTCATCTTCATCCTCATCTAGACAAGTACGTCGAGTTTTTCGGAGAGATCTTGGTAATTTGTCATCCGAAATAAAACTCCATTCCTCTGCCTTTAGAAGTTTGGCACGCTTTTGTTCCTTGGCCAATTCTTTCGGCCGGCGTCGTTTCTGCAATGAATAGTGGCATGGGTTTGTAACCCATTGGACTAGGACGAACCTTGACAGATTGAGATTGTGACTCTGCGATCACTTCATAAATTGGTTCTTTGACCTTTGGAAATGACCCACCACCTCCAGAGGCTTGAATGCTCAAATTTCCAAATGGTTGTTTCCCCTGGTCACTCATTTTGCCAGCAGCAGCTGAGCGACGTGTACGTGGAAATGGCGCTGGCGGTTCAGTTGTGGCTGTTGGCATGACCTTTGACCCCGTTGTTTCCTCTGCTGCACCATGAACTGGACTAGTGTTCACTTTTGGGAAAATTATCCCATAACTTGTAAAATTTCCATTTGGGCTTTTATTTTCTGTAGATATTTCAACTTGATATGGAATTTGAGACTCTGAAGCTGTTGTCTTTTTGGGGGATTTGACTGGGGAAAAATGACTTTGTTTGAGCTGAAGAGGCTCATTCTGCTGCTGCTGATTTTGTTGGACTCTTGATGGTGACTTTTGTTTTGTGGGTGAAACAGGAGCCGCAGCAGTAGCAGACATTTCGACAACTTTATGACTAGGTGCTCCTGTGCAAGGAGGCAAAGCAGCAGAGGAGCTGCT
>WJEZ01001285.1:0-18482 GCA_009869925.1 Thalassaphorura encarpata | reverse complement strand
CATGCATAGCACGGGCAAAGCACGCGGAGCAGTCAACAACAAATTATTACTTATTGCAAATGCAAAATAAATTCAAATTTTTCCAGATAATTCCAGCGTCGGAAGTAGAAGGTCATACAAAAGGCAGCAGCAGGATTCTGCAAATCATTACAAAATCTAATGATGGATGAAAAATGACCAATTCTCATAAAATAGTGACAAGAATATCAAACTCTTAATAAAAAGTCGGACAATGTATGCCAAACTTGAGAAATTTTCCGAGAAGGATGACTTTGGCTGACCAAAACAAGCTCAAAGGTCAGAATTTCCAGAAGAGCTACGTTGCATTACAGGAAACTTCTGTCAAAATTTACAATCACAATAAAAACAAATTTGTTGATTACAAAATCCGGGCATTACGAAATATTCACGAATACAATAGAATTACAAGTCAGAGATGAGCCGATGTCTATATAGTAAAATAAAAATCGGCAGATCACGAATCACGATCATTATCTTAGGGATGATCTATCCTATTCTTTTGTCTTTGTCTTGTGCAAATAACATGATGAGATGACTGTGTTGAATTGAAAGTGTTGAAATTAGCATTAGGCAATACTAAAAATGAACAAAACACACGAGGCGTAGGCAAAGGCAAAAGCAAAAGCAACGAGATGAGATGAGCTGAGCTGATCTCATGAGCGGATGACACTTGTTAACCAGAATCAAAATCCATCAGATCCATGATTATTTATTAGGATACACTGCAACTGCGACTGGTGTTAACGAGGATTAATTTATGAGTCAGTCGCTCAGTCAAAATGGAAAAGTCCAACCTGCTAAGGCCATGCCATGCCACTCCTCCGTTCAATCAACTTAATCTCGCAACTTCCCCATCTGTTCAATCAACTTAATTGTCTATAGTCTAATAATCCCTTTGTTTTTTTAATTCTCCGCAGCTGGAATAGGCAGAGCAACAGAGCCGAATTTCCGCAATACTTTTATCACGCGAGTTATAATTTCTGATGAAATCGTTTCTGGAGCGAAGAAGTCATGANCGAATTTCCGCAATACTTTTATCACGCGAGTTATAATTTCTGATGAAATCGTTTCTGGAGCGAAGAAGTCATGAGTCATAAAATTTCGCTGCTGTGCTATTCTACGCATCTAACGGCAATGGCATTCTCAAATTTCAACGCAATTCCATTTCCTGAAAATCAATATTATTCCAAACATGATCGGAGGAAACCTTAACCCAATTTTGAAGGACTTTGCACTTTGCTTCCTAAATACTAAATCGGCTTGGCTCTTGAAACTAAAACACTGGAAAAGTCTCTGTTGTTTTCCTAATTCGACTTATCAGTAATCACTCGTTTTAATAAGCTGATTTGCGTATCGTATTTATTGACTAGTGACTGAACTGACTAAATTTAATACGTCATATTAAGCTTGAGCTGCTTAAGCTGATTATCACTCAGCTTATCATATCGCTAAATTTTCCGCCTATTAATTCTAGAAAAACAGAACTTGTCGTGCATCATGAATTTTGATGTTGCGCTGTTGTTTATCAATAACAAACAAAAACAGGATAGAATAGAATACTAATTTCAGCACCTCATTCTAAATTCTAATCTCCACGTGCGTCAATGCCATGCGATTCCATGACTAAAGCTTAGGCTTGCTTAGTGTATTTCCTTTTTCCTTCCGGAATTTCAAGCAGATCCGGAGTCTTGAATCTGGGCCATACTGGATTCAAAATTCAAGGTGCGATACGAATTGCAATTTGGAAATTCCTGGATCATGCATGGGTTTGTTTTCTGATTCAATCCAAATTTGCAGAAGTCATTCCATTAAAGCCAAGCCAAAATTAGCCAGCCAAAATGAAGTCTGCATTCTGCAAGAAAATTAAATTATAATCACGTACTTTGCATTCATGCTTCTAACAGTACTGGACTGGCTCATTTTAATTGTCCTAGGAAATAACAGCATGCATGACTAAAAGGCTCGAGTTCTGCCCTGGCTCATTTGCAAACAATTAAATCACATGCCATACATCAGGCCTGCAAAATATTTGCATGCATCGCAATAATTTCAACATCTTGATCTGATCTTGCAAAAATGTGACCGACCAGACCAGGCCATGCCATGCCATGACCCCAGCGACCCAACCCATACTAGACTAGACCAGAAACTAGACCACCTGCTGGCAATAAGTCCTGTGACATTTTAATCCTTTCTTTTTCGTGCATTAATTAATCCGTACTGGTCAATATGCTTCAAATTAATCCGAAGGTCCATCCAGCCAGACCAGATCGGATTAACCGGCTTAAAAAACACACCCAGTATATCAGCCGACTTGGACTGGCCTGGCCACCCACAGCGCAATAGTTTTTATTTTATACGAATTATACATTGGAATTAGAATTACGAACGAATCTATTCTAAGGAATACAAACAAACGTACGAGTAGAATAAGAAATCCGACGACCAAGGAAGCTATTTACTGATATTCTGTTTATCTCCGTCTTTCCGTGTACAAGACTAACCTTAACCCTAATTTCCAGTAAAATCCTCTTTAATCAAATGTAATCTTAATCTCCTGCTACTGCAGCATAACCATAGCGCAAAAAATAGCAAACAACATGCAAGCCAAGCCAAAGGATTTGAATTAGATTCTAAGAAACGGACGAAGGAAATAACACGACATGGCATGGCATGGACTTGCTAATAAATCCTGCATAAAAAACAAAAACAAAATCCAGAAGCAGAAGGACGAATTGACCTAACCTTAGCTTATGTAGTATTGAGATTATTTCCATGAATGACAAGGCAAAACAATAACTACGACTAATACTTGCAAATTAAATCTTTTATGGATTTATACTCTACGTCTCGGATTGATCCGAATTTGAATAATAATCGGAAAAGTAAAGCATAGCCATGAGCCAGCCAGCCAAGACGCAAAACAAAAATTTCGCAAGCCCATAGTCAATGAAGGAGGCGAAGTTCAGGACAAGTACGAGTCCAATGTTCAAATTCCTAGAGCTGGAACTAACTTGGTTATGCTAGTAATTAATTAGCAAGCACATCAAAGCAACAGCAAGTGCCAAAAATAAGTGACATAACGATTATCACGGTCATCCTGTGCAAAAATATGCATGCACATTTTGCCTCTGCTTTACCTTCGCGCGTCAGAGTGAAATTATTATTGTCAAAATTTGTAGTTGTATCCAGACAATTCCAGGTTGACGAGGCGTATGGCATAATAGCGACGCAATTAGAATTTGTGGACCCAATTATAAGTCTAATTAAGTCAAATTTAAACACCTATTCAATGCAAATAAAACTAAACTACGTCAACCGAGTTCATGGCCTTACATTACCTTGAGGACAAAAATTAGACTTCAGGATTTGATTTAATTTCGAGAAAAATAATAATAAGGTCGACGAATGACATGACACGACAGGATTAGGCGACAAATCTATTTAACTAATTAATTTCTACTTTTATCTATTGTCTTGATAGGTAAGGTAAGGTACGTACGTACATTAATAAATCAAGTAATTAAATTTATTTTATAACAATAATTAATACTACTGCATACTCGTACGATAGACCGTAGGGGGTAGATGATTGATTTTATTAACTAGAAATCCAGGACATGTAAATTCTTAACGACTTAACATTTATTTAGCCAGGTTTTAGCATAATTGTCCAAAAGAGATAGCTAAATACGAAGGGATCTTAGGATTGGCTCATCTTCATATACAATTAATAGAAACGCTTAGTAGTAGAATAAGTAGAGCTCAGTAATAAATTGTATCATACGTAATAATCATAGTATCGTACAATTAATTCGACGACGAAGCAGTGGCGCAGAGTGGTGCAATGTCCCAAATTTTAATAACACGATCGGATCCAACGGTCAAAAGAAGATTTCGCTCCGTGTCAACACTCAAAGTCACAATCGACTGTTTGGCTTCATGGAAAGAGGCCAAGGAGGTCCGACTGAAAGACAAGGATGCAATAATAACACGATCGGATCCAACGGTCAAAAGAAGATTTCGCTCCGTGTCAACACTCAAAGTCACAATCGACTGTTTGGCTTCATGGAAAGAGGCCAAGGAGGTCCGACTGAAAGACAAGGGTGCAATAATAAATAATTAAATTCTAAATACACTTAGCTAAATTCAATGTCAACGGGAAAGAATGCGACGCAGAGCTAGAGTAGGGGCAAAGAACAAGGTCAAGAAATTTACAAGTAGAAGGCTAGGCTAAAAAATGAAAACAAAGCATTCAATGCCAAATTTAGTAAGCAAGGAAAAAGCGAATTATTTTTAGCAATATCCTACAATTTCCAGTGCAAAAATAAAATAGGCCAGCCAAGCGTGTGCATTTCGTTAATTAAAACTCAGGTAAGTTTACTACTGCTAATTATTTTTCTGTGCTGCAATTTGCTAATTACGGCTTACTTCACAGAAGAAGTCAAGGTCAACGAAGAAATAAATAACAAAATCAAGCCGGCAACATTCCAAAGCATAGTCAGGAAAACTTGTTAGACTAGTTTCTAGCTAATTTTGAATCATAAAACTAATGAGCGTTCATGTTTCCTGATATTGAGTGCATTTGCAAATTGCGAGGCGAGGAAAAGTCAAGTAATGCTATTCTCATTAACTGGCATTAAATAAAATCACGAGATTTTATGAAAATCGAGCATTTATGTCAAGGAAAGCGAAAGCAAAAGATCATGGTCTCTGGTAAATTAAAAAAAGGCCTATGAAATCAGAAACATAAATTATAATTTAAAAAAATTTTGAAACTTACTCCTCTTCCCTGGCATTGGCGAAACATTCATCACAAACTCTGACTTGGAACTCAAAGCCTAATTTTGGAAGAGACAAGCGTTTTCCACTGCACTTGTCACAAATGGCACGACCACAACTTCGACAATGATGTTGGCGCTGACCAACAGTTTTGTTCTCAAACATGGACTTTAAATTCCAGAAAAATGGTTTCTTGCATAATTCACAAATGTCTGACTCTTTCCATGCTGGGGTCTAAATTACAATTACAAACAAGTAAAATTATTAAATTTTCTACGAATAATCAAAATAACTTCCATGTCAATGTTATTACCTCAAGTCTTTGACACTTCATATTCCAAGCGACAAGAACGGCATCCTCACCACCAGAAATTAGTTGCCCAGATTTTATATCATATGCTAACCCTGTAACTTTTCCTCTGCTTTGCAATAATTAAATTAATTTGATTAATTTCTTATTTTTCTTAGCTGAAAATGACTACTAGATCAAACTCACTTGTGCCCTTGTAATTCAAAAACAGTTCCTTTCTTTCCTCCAATGTCCCAAACACAAACATTTTGATCAAATGACCCAGAAAATAATAGAGATGAGGATGGTTCCCAAAGAAGACACCGAATTGACCCACTATGCCCTTTGAACGTTGTCACACAACTTAAACTGTTGTTGTCCAATTTGAGCATTGTGATTTGTCCACCATAATCTCCAACAAAAGCATGCTGACTTGTCATGTCATACCTTTCAGGGGAAAAAATTATAATTAATTGAGTAATTGAAATAATTTCTACGACGTAATTTTTTTAACTTACTGTAGAGCCGTGCACCAAGCCCCAAATGTATGATTAGCGACCATATTTCCAGTCCTTTGATCAGCCCATTGAAAAGTTTTGTCTCGAGATACAGAGAGAACTCTACCATTAGTAAAATGAATCCCAGTCACACGTCCTACGTGACTCAAAAGGTCACCTGAAAAGTCACATCACACGTTAGGACTTGAAAGGTCAAGTTTTTTTGAGAAAACTCACGTTTATGATCCAATTTATTACAGTCTGGTGCTAGTTCATACTCAGTCACGGTCCCATTGTCTAATCCTACAAAAATAGTTCGACCAAAAATATGAAGAACGGATGCTTGACTTGGTACGTATTGGCATACTGATGGCCAATATTGCCCACTGTCCCTTTTTAGCCAAATCTGTACAGTTCTGTAAATCATAAAATTAATTAATTACAGGACAGTCGACACCAGTGTTAATTAAAATTTTTGGCTATTGACTAACTTATCATCCCCAGCGGTAATGACTCCGTCTTCTGAAGGAATAAGCAAAGCATCATTTAAGTCCTCTGTGAATCCTTCGACCTTTCCAACCAACACTGGTTTACGAGAAGTTGCAAATTTGACCCCTGGACGAATTTCAGCTGCCATTCTATATAATTTTTGACAAAAACAAGTCAAAAGTCAATAGGAGAAATGAGTCAACAAGCGGTGGAGGAGGACTCAATGGGCAAATCTAATGTTTTAAAACTCATGCCATGGGAGGTGGCAGAATACACATACGTACGTACACATTCGGAGGTTGAACGCAAGGAAAAATAAATCTCACGTCTCTGCTAGGTTATAAACAATACAATTTATTATTTTACGAAGTAAAAATCGTAATATTTCTCACAATTTGATCAAATCACACAAAATTTCATATCTGTTTGTACTACGGAATTGAATTCGGTCCAGTAGAATGTCGAATTTGTCTGTATGTTACGATTACCTGTAAGCAGTCTAATTCTATGTATACGCTAGGAGTATGCTGGATATCAGGGGTAATTGCACTTAAAGAAAGCCATAATTTTGAGCATTCCAGTTTTTGAGCTTTTTAGATCAGTTATTGTCAACATTTAAGGGCCGAAACTTTTTTTCCAATTTTTAGTTGTACAAATCATATAACATAAAACTGAGACTCCGAGAATACTGGACTGGGCCGATTTTCTTAAACGATAGCTCCAATAAATCAAGATTTTGGTTCTAAATGCTCATCTCCAATTCCGACATCATAGAGATTTCTAACCCCTATGGTCCCAAACCTGACGCATCGTTACTTCCTTTGTTCAAACCCGCGAAATTCAAAAATTCAATGGCACGTCCAGCCGCGCCTTTTCTAATACTCTATGGCCCCAACCCTGACGCACCGTTACTTTCTTTGTTCAAACCCGCGAAATTAAAAAATTCCATGCTAATTCGCGTCTTTTTTAATACTCTATGCAAAATTAAGCTAAGTTGACAAAATTTATGAATTGCTCAAAATTAAAATTCTATTCAAATTCATTCGAATGTACTCAAAATTCGTTGCACCACTTCGAGTGCATTGTGTTCGAATTTTTGTAAACCTGTAATCCTATGGATGGGTTTTTAACAAATATTTTTTTATCCAAATTTGATGTTTTAAAACACAATTTAATCAAACCCATTTTAGAAATAGGATTTTAGTCTAGTTTATTAATAAAATCAATCAGAATGAGGACAAATCTTGTAAAAACTCAGGGGAGGACGAGGTCTGTAATCTAATTTTGACAATAAAAGTTGAAAAGTGAAGATTTTTATATAAAGTTGTACCAAAATCTGAATTTTCATGAGTTCTGACGTTTGACGCAATTTTGTGTAACAAAGATTTATTTGTACGCTGGTCGAGTTCACATATCCTATATAGCATATTTTTTAAAGAAAGTTTTCTAATGAATTGTTAAATGAATTTTTTACATTCCGAACAATTTGCAAACAACACAATTACAAGGTTTACCCGTCCAGTAATATTTGAACTCATTTTTGCACCATTTGCACCGAATTAACCCGGGCCGGGAGTTAATGAAAATCACAAATTCATAATTTGATAAATCCAAACATAGGATGGGATGGGAGACAGTGCTGCAGAGAATTGAATGCGTAGTTTAAGTTATTATCGTTCATACTCCTGATGAGATTACATGCTGAGTAAATATCAAACATAAGGTGGATTCTGATTAAATGCACTAAATTAAACATGCTTTCCAGTTCATTCGTCTAGTCCATCTTCCATACTCATTCAGTTTCGTACTGCGACCTATTAATTATTTATTCGGAGTGCCATAAAAATGTATTGATTTTGGCTAATTAATTTCCAAATACTCAATAGAATGAAAAGTTTACCCTTCGTTAGCTCTGTGTTATTATTAGTGCATCTTCCCTCTTTACCCGTAGCTCGTGAAATAAATGACACTGGATTGTCCACTATCGTTGACAATAAAAATGACCCAGCAATAGACGACGTAGGGGCTACAAGAACTGACGATCTTTATTTTTACATTGGAATTGGAGCACTTGTTGTAGCTGTTTTAATTTTGTTGTTTTTCAAACTTAGCCAATATTGTGATTGTTGTTCAACATTAAATGTGAATGACAGGACTAATGTTTCACGAATTCACACTAGCAGAAACAGAAACGACGCTCGATTAGAACGGCCAAGTAGTTCCCAGTACAATTTGATTATTAACGAAGAAAATATAAATGCAGCAGGTAAATTCGCAAAAGATAAATTAAATATTTAAAAAAATTATTAAAGGAACATTAATTTTTTGTACCTAGATACAACAGAAGAAGATTATGCAATTTATGAAGAACGACGAGCTTGGAAACCTAATCCGAATCCGAGAGTACATGAATTCCTAATGCCAAACCATTGCGAATTGCCAAGAATAAAAATATAGGATGATATTTTTGACTGAGGTTCAAGTTGTCCAGTGCGAAAAATCGAGCCTCCACATCCTCAATATGTAGAGCAGAACAATTAAAGAATCACGCTCATTTCATTTTTATCACAGCCACTTGAAAATATAATTACTCCTACCAATTCATATGTCGTTCCGTGCAAAATGTGTTTATAAGTCTTAACCAGAATTTAATTTATTTAACGCATATGTCAGATAAATATATGGTTTTATAGTTTATTATCTACTTACACTATGGAAAAAATAAAATAAAAATTCTTGACATTTTTCAAAATACTCGTAGAAACAATACATTGAACTTGAAATATCCAATTAAGAGAAAAGTGTTTTTATTTCCATGCATTATGCGTGCTGCTTGCGAAAGTAATTTTGTCTCATGTCAAACATCTGCGGTCATTTTCATTTGATAATTCCATCGGGGATATGGATTACACGAAATAAAAAGGACATTCCAAATGTCATTGTTTTAACTCGTGTGGATTACAAGACACAACATCGTGTATGTTATGTACTGAGTTCATGAACTAAAAGTTTTTAAGATTTATAAGTTTGTACCATATGCGTGAAATGTTATGGGAAGATTAATTAAATTTATTAGATCAGAGTTTCCTAGTATGGCATGACCATTCAGTTTTAATGAATACAGTTGCAGTTACATAGTGGACAATTTTAGGATTTCGGTCCATTCTGTCAGAAATAGAAAGTTATTTAGAACCGATTAGTAAAATTGAACCTTTTTCTTCCATTAGCCTATACCGTGCATGTTATACTCTGACTTTAAAACCAGGGCTCACGACGAGTTTACTTTATCTGAAAGTCGTTATTCTATATTTGAATAAATTGTTTAAAATTGACCTAAGAATTGGGAATGAAGACAGTCATCATGTAAGTTTGGTGCGTCAAGTTAATTTCATAACACATTCGATTGAACTGGAACATGAAGCGAAGAAAACATTTGACTCTGGTACTATTTATCGTGACCATTTTTACTTTGATTTTTGTAATTTTGACATTGCCTTATTGGATAAACATTTGCCTGTGACGACTTGGTGAATGTGAAAAAAATCACCATGATCGATCTTACCCCTGAGGAAGTATTTGGTGGAAAAAGAAGTGATTTTAGATCAAACTGATGAAAGGTTGTTGAATTTTATAAGAAAGCATCATTTAATTCCACCTTCAACTCAACCATACAATTTATCAAACCCGTTTGGAGATCCAGCAGCCGACTTTGGAAAAGAATGGAATTTGAAAAGAATTTGTATTTATTTATTTTGAAATCCAGGGTATTCGTAATTGAAGTTTACCCACCGTTGGACAAAGACGTGATGCCCTTCATGAAATCTAAGGACTACCAGTGTATGGGAGTATTGAAATATTTTTATGATCATGTATTCGTCAGCGAAAGTTTGCTCAAGTCTTCGGAAATGCCTCAGGCTTTTGGAAAATTTAATTCCTAGGATTTTGACTAAAAATTCTGAACATAATCGGGTCACATTCCACCTACGGTACGTCGTACGTGGTTGTTTAAATTCGTTTGCATTATGATGTTATAAAATAATAATTTAAAAATAAAATATGTCAGTTGTAATATTTTTAAGTGAATTAAGGTTTTTATGGTATTTTATTACTTTTGATTGAACTGATAACTTTATAATCTGTATGTTTTTTGTTTGTTTGTTTGTTATTGTTTTTTTTGTATGTGTATATTTATTTTTTTTTAAAATAGGAAAGATTTGAGGAAGTATAAGGGTAAATGATGCGCGTAGTTCATAAAATATATAATTTTAGCCAATTGCAAGCTAAAAAAGCTTTGACGTGTCACATTAGCACACAAATCATCAAAATAAAATTATTGTTAGGTTCAGATCGTATCCGTTTAGTTCGGATATCCGACCTACTTCCATATTCTATTGTTTATATTATAGCATACTGGCCACTGCACTGTATTTTTGTAATTTGGGTCAAACAATCTAAAATGAGTGTAATTAATTGAGGAATCATTGCGTACTTTCATTCAGATACGTACGGTCTTGATAACAATGAGAACATTCTGACGTCAGCTTGCTCACGGCCATAAGCACTTTACAAGGGAGTTAACCCCCATTGCCCATTCTTGCAATTTTTTATGACGTTGGTGGATCTGCCAAACCTGACTTTTCTGAGAACTGCACTGCTACTATTGTGCACTATACTACAGTCTGTCCGTCCGCAAGCTAGTATTGCCAAAATGTAATAACAAAAACACGCAAAAATATTTTAAACTTAGTACTTTCTACCGTATTCAACTATTCGTACTTTAATTCTGCTACAGATAATTGTACAATTTTAAATATTATCCAACCATAATATTACGAGCAAACATCATGACAGATTTACATAAATATCAAAATGAGATCAAAACTATTAATTTCACGAAAGCACAAAAATGGGGTTTTGTTGGTGTTTTATTCTTCATAGGAATTTGGACGTATCTTCCATTCTTTCAACATGTTGACAAATCTCACGTAAGTAACTAACAAAATCATCATAAATAGTTTAAAATTTAATCTAATTGCTTCTTTTTGCAGGCTTACACCAATCTCTCTGCATTAGTTACACTAATTCAGTACATTAATCTCGTTGTGGGCATAGTCTCAGTATTGGTCATTGGAAAAGATGTAAGAAAATTTTAATTTGGTATAATATAGAACCTAAATTTTGATTTTGTATGATAGATTTATGCAATTGGTCCTAAAAGAGGATTCTTGATCAGTTGCACTATTCTTGGATTCTGTTATCTTATGAATGGGTAAATTGACATGGTTTTTTGGAAAGTTCGGAGTGTCTCAATTGTCATAATTTAATTTTTGATCATCAGATTGATTGGGTTAGTGGAGAACGTTGAGGCATTCGTAGTACTGGACATTATAAGATCACTCATCATAAATATTGGGATATATGCAATCTTAATTTTCACGTACGTACTCATAGCAGTGGGATATCCTGGCCGTGTTGGGACAATATTTGTGAGTTAATGGCAATACTCATCCCTAATCGCTAGGATCTTATGATTTTTAAATTTTTACAGGGAACAACAGTAGTTGGACTTATCATATTACTAAAAATATTTCCTGGTGTATTTATCGGCCATTTCATCCAGGAAGTAAGTCGTAGTAGTTATAAACTATTTTCAGTTTTATTTATAAGTAAAGATTTTTGAATAATTAATTTTTGTTTTATAAAAACGAATTAGAAATGGGGAGTGGTCGCTCATTCTGTCATCGTTGGATTTATGGTATTTATTGGTGCTGCTTTAGCTTATTTTGCTATTCCAGCAAGTACGAAAATTCTTCCGGATATTTCAACATCCACCGCACAAAATGATTGCAATTATAAAACTATCATCAAAACCACATCCGTTTGGGTTGCTTGTTTTGGAGTTTTTGTTGCAAGTCTAGCATCCACATCTACTGCATTTTGGGCTCCTTTACATTCTTTTTATCAGGTAAAACACCATGACCTCCATAAATGTAATAAGTGCTAGATTTAAAATTTAAATATATTTTAGGTTTCGCAGGCAGAAAGTAATTTGTCAACCATACTTAGTATATTGCCTGTCATCCTGGTTATAACAACAATTTCCGCTCCAATTATTGGATGGATTTGCGATAAATCGTTGGATTTGAAATGGATTGGCCTTGTTGGAGCTGGATCCATGTGTTTTGGACGTGCATTAACTATGCCTGAAAATTTGTGGACAAATGTGATCGGATTACTCTTTGAGACGCTCGGATGGACTGCGATCTTTGTATCTGCATTTCCTCAAGCTTTGCGCCTGTCAGCGATATCAACCAAGTAAATTAATTATAATGTGTATTATTAGTAATTAACTCTTAAATTATTTTCATTTAATTTTCAGCGAAACTGACTATATCCATACCCATGGGACAAATCAGATTGAGATTGCAGGGCGTGTTTCGGCATTGCTGATTACTTCACAAAAGTTTGGAGTTTTCACCGGCTCACAAATTTCAGGTAGGCAATTATAATGATTAAGTTCTTATCTGGGCAGTCCAATTAATTGAATTATTAATCAATATTAGTATTTTTATACAATGCTTTCGGAAGCTACTTTATCAGCTCCTGGGTTCTATTGTCTCTTTACGTAGGAATTGGCCTGGTATGAGAAAAATACAAATATAAAATTAGAAGTGTGGTTTTGTAAATTTGTTGGTGTAATTACAGGTATACTGTTATACAATATTCTACTAAAAAATCAGAGCTTGATGCTATAAAGAGACCTGACTCTGAAGGAGTCACGATCAATGGTCAATTTAATCATCACTCTCGTATTCCGGATGCGAATGCGAGCTCCATGGTATAAGGCAAAAATAAAAGTAACCTGAGCAGTTGGTCAAATTCCGACAGATATCAGATAGATACAAATCAGTTGGTGGAATTAAATCAACCGTTCTAGTCGTGTACGTGATCTGTGGTGTAAATTATCATTTTTTATTGAACTCTGTTTTTTTAATTTTTTCTATTTTTTTGTGGAGAAATAAGAAATAAAATATGAAAAGTCATTTTTTGCTTCGTGTTTTTGTATACTCATTAAAATTTTAGGCAATGAAAATTATGAAAATAACTTGAAATCGAAAGTAGACACCTGTATTTTAGTAATTTTGGTCCAACAATGCAAAATGCAAATGAGTAGAGTTCCTTTTACGAACAATACTACAAAAAACTTGACAAGTCTTCACAGCAATGGAAAAATTCGGACGTCAGTTACTCATGATCGTACGTTGTACACGCAGGAGAGACGAACCCTCATGCTTGCAATTTTTTATGACATTGGCTTGGCATTGGCATCGCCAAACCTAGTATTTCTGAGAACTGCACTGCTGACTATAGTGTCAGTTTTAGTCTAATTCCTACAGGCTCTAAGAGCACAGTGCCAAAAAATGTAATGCGAATAATAATATTACGCATAAAAATTCAAACTTAGACTTGCAAGGATTAGATAAGCAGATTCTGTTCCGCTCGATAATTCGTACTTTAATTCTGTTAATGACAATTTCAAAATAGAACACGACAAATGTTCCAGCAAAAATCATGACAGATTTACAAGAAATTAATTTCACTAAAGGACAAAAATGGGGATTTGTATTTCTTTTATTTTTTATATCGATTTGGACGTATCTTCCCTCCTTCTATCATGCTGAAAGAGCTTACGTAAGAAAAGGAACAAAACTAGCATTAATAATTTAAAATTTGATCTTAAAACTCTTAATTATTCCTCCTGCAGGTTTATCTCAATCTCTCTACAACAATTACAGTTGTTCATTACTTTAATCTTTTCTCGGGCATAGGCTCAGTACTAATCATCGGAAAATATGCAAGGAAATTTTAATTTTATTTTAAAATTAGTTTCTAGAATGAAGTGCAGGAATTAAATTTTAATTTTGCATGACAGGTCTATCAAATTGGTCCTAAACTTGGATTCTTGGTTGGTCTAACTCTTTTTGGCATTTGTTATCTTGTCAATGGGTAAGTACCCCAATATGTTTCTTTATCACTTCCTTCATGTCTGTCTTGCCCAATTATTCTAATTAATTTTGGATCGTTTATTAGGTGGCTTGGTCACGTAGAAAATGACGATACATTTTTAGTGGGAGATATTGGAAGAGCTTTGGTCACAAATATTGTGGAACATGTAGTCTTAATTTTCACTTATGTACTCATAGCAGTTGGATATCCTGGACGTGTTGCAACAATATTTGTGAGTTAAAAAATTCTCGCTCACCTTAATCATCTTATCAATTTAAATAATTTTTGTGCAGGGAACAACTATAGTTGGACTTATCCCATTAATAAAAATATTTGTTGGTACATTTGTTGGTGCTCTCATCAATTATGTAAGTTATAAATCAATTGACTTATCATAAGACAATGAAAATATTTAATCAAAATTTTTGTTTTAAAAAATTGTTTAAGGCATGGGGAGTAGTGGGTCATTCTATGATTGTTGGATGTATGGTATTTCTTGGTGCGATCTTGGGTTATTTTGCAATCCCAACACGTGTAAAAATTCCTACGGGTATTTCGGCTCGTGCTCAAAATAATTATAACTATACAAAATTGATCAAAAATCCATCTGTTTGGGTTGCTTGTCTTGGGGTTTTTGCTGTAAGTCTACCATCCTCGAAGAGTACGTCTTGGGCTCCTACCCATTCTTTTTATCAGGTAAACGAGGATAGAATATAGTACAAAGACCTGGGTTTAAAGATTTGGAGTTTTGCAGGTAGGAAAAGGTTTCTCAGCCACAGTCTTGACAAGCACAATGTCTGCCATCCTTGTCGTAATAACAATTTCTGCTCCGGTTGTTGGATGGATTTGCGATAATTCCTTGGATTTGAGATTAGTTGGCCTTGTTGGAGCTGGATCAATGTGCCTTGGACGTGCATTAACTATTCCAGCAAATTTGGGGATAATTACGATCGGATTACTTTTTGAATTGTTCGGATGGACTGCGATCCTTGTGTCTACATTTTTACAAGCTTTGCGAGCATCAATCAAGTAATTTAATTATAATTTGCATTAGGATTTAAACGTATCATTCATATTATTTATATTTAATCTTCAGCAAAACTAGCCATAGCTCTAGCCATGGAGCAAATGAGATTAAAATTTCTGGGCTTGTTTCGGCATTGTTGATTTCTTCGCAAAAACTTGGAATTTTCACAGGCTCAAAAATATCTGGTAAGTGCTGTTGAGCGTACATTCTTCTTTTTCGGCCGATTTAATTTAGCACATCTTTTTTATATTTATTAATACATTTCTATAATTATTATAGAATATCTGTACGACACATTCTTAAGCTACGTGACCAGTTCCTTGTTTCTATTGTCCATTTACTTTTGTGTTGTTTTGGTATGAGAAAAATATGAATATTTATGTCGCAGCTATATAATTCAGAAGACCTATTATAAATTGCAGGCATATTCTTTTATGATATTCTGGAAAAAGTGTAAGCCTGGTGGAAGAGAGAGACCTGAATCTCGAGGAGTCAATTTCAGTGGCCGATTTACTCATAACCCTCGTAATCCTGAAATGGATACTATGGTGTAACTAGAGAAATTGAGATTTAAATCGTCATTTCTAGTCATTTGAAGTGTAAAACCTTTCTTTTAATGAACCTTTTCGGTTTTGTTTGTGGAGAAATAAGAAATAAAATGTGTTATGCCATTCTCTGTTGTATGCTCATTAAAATTTTATTCAGGCCACCAGTACTTTGGTCTGTAGTATCTAGAAACCTAATATTTGCATATTCCAAAGGGCTGTAGTTCAGGCGTTGATGAATCATACAGTTTTTCATGAACAAATACATAGTCACGGTGTCCTTCGATGACTCCCATGCATTTGTATCCTTTGGACATTAAAAGTGGAACAAGATCCTTCTCAGTGGGTGCATGAACTTCAATCACAAATACCTTTCGCAATGTAAATATAAAAAGATTCTAAGACATTTGTACAACATAAAATAATTTTATGGTTTCGTACCTTGATATAAATTTTGTCGAATGGAATAGTTTTGAGCACTGGAATTTCTGCCCATTCAATATCTAAGACGAATATATCAACTTCAAATATCCCAAGAGCTGACATGACTGAGAAAAATGGCAAACATTTGACAGTAAATGTTGAACTTTTCTTGTAATATTTCCAGTTTTTAAAATCATCCCATGCATATTTTATGACTCCACCTCCTTTTCCATATTGTTCTTTCATCATTGTAGTCTTAATTAATTGAACGCAATTGAAATTACTATTGTCTTGTAATTGCCATTATTGCGATGGAAAGACTTACCACTTGTGGGAATGGATTTGTAGAAAGACATACATTTGAGATCCATGCTTTTCTATGTTTACCGAAAAGATCTGGAAATATATTTGGGTCACCTTCAATCAAAATTCCATTCCATCCATAATCTCTTTCCAAAACCAAAGTTGTTGAAATAAATTCTCCGTCATTGGCTCCACATTCGATAAAAAATCCCCCTGTCTAAATTTCAAACTTTAGTCGAATCAAACTAATTATTAATGTGTGAATTTTCTTACTTTATTTCTCAAATAGCTGTGTGCGATTTTCCATTGTCTTGGGTCGAATGCTGGATCTCCGATTGGCTTTGTTAGATTGTACGGTTCTTGTGAAGGAGGAAACAAATGATGTCGTCTAATAAAATTCAACAATGCTGGGTCACTTTGATCCAAAATGATGTCTGTTCCGTTAAACACTGATTCTGCACTCAATTCCTTTGGGGTTGACTTCTTTGCTATTTGTCCAGGTGTGGAAACCTAGGAGCACGACTGCAAAAATACATAAGAAAATGAAACAGCCTTGTACTTTTGATTTAAATGATCGATGCATTTCAATTAGCTCCAACAGTGCAGCTAAGTACGCTACGCGATGGGAACTAAAAATAAATTTGACACAGTCATTCTTGGCTGCTGATTGAAATTAGTCCAATAGTCCTGTGACGTGGTAAGTGAGTAATGCCACCAAATGATCAGACCTAGATCCTAGAGTTATAAATTGCGTAGTGACCTAAAAAAATATATTTTTTCATTGGCGGAATATATACTGGGTCATGATGATTCATAAAATTGTATTTTCTTCCTGGTTCATTGACTTTTCGTCATTCGTGGATTCATCTGCTAATATAAAACAAATTCAATTCTTTTTCATGGAATTTTTGATCAATTACAACTATTGTACTGCATAAGCCTTGTTTCAATATCTCGAAAGTGAAAACCCAAGAAAATAGTCCATAATTCCTTTCCCAACATTCCAGTATAATTTCCAAAAAGTATTCCAATGACATGTGAATAAGAGTATTTATTTAACAGTTGTTCTGTAAAAACTAATACCTTATTTTTCGAATAATTATCTAATAAATTACAAAATAAAGGTTATATAAATTACAAGAAATTAACTGTTGAACAAGATAGCTGTCTGATTCTCATGTGAAATCATGTGGCGAGTTAAGTTATAAAGTATTGGAGTACCGTAACCACATAGTTGGCATTTGTACTTGAATTCCATCTTATGAACGCTCAACACATGTTTCTTCCATGCAATTGCCGAAGAAAGAATTTTTCCACAGTCATTACACTTTTTTGGTTTTGGTCTTTTACTGCTTTCCTCCTTTGAAAGCACTCCGTGTGCAAATCTGAGATGATGCCTTAGAATGTTTTGTGAATAAAATCTATCCGGACAACGGTTGCATTGAAAACCACCTGCCCCATGGTCATCGATGTTGTGGAGCATCATATGAGAGTTCATTGATGTTGAACTTTGACAACCGAAGCTGCAAAGGCTGCAATTAAAGTTGTACACTTTTTTATGTACACGCTGGACATGAACTTGAAGTCCTTCTATACTCTTCAATGTTTTATGACACAATTCACATTTCTTTAATTCACTTTCATTTGTCAGATTCGCTTTGTTTGTTTGGATGACATTGAATGCTAAAGGATTTCGATCATCTGAGCAGCCTAATGCTAGTGGATCCGAGTCCCATGAACTTGGCACGTTCCTCTCATCAACAATTTCAATTTCACTATTAAAAATAAAAGATAAAACAAGTTTAAAATACCCGCAAAGAAGAAAATTCAGGTCAAAGTGTAAATCCTACTTACGACTTCATATTGAGATTAAAATTCCGAAGTTCCAAAAGGCTCACGTCACGGATTTCCTCGTTAATAATCGGGTCAGTCATTACGCCAGACAAAGCTATATCGTTAGGATCCTTATAATTCTGACCACTACAAACTTCTGATGAAAGGGTGACCTGCTGCATCTCTAGAAATGATATGATACATTTGAATGCTAGCAGAATACACCAATTTGCCCTTTAAGTGTCATGTTTTTAAATTACCTTTCA
>WJEZ01001284.1:0-18483 GCA_009869925.1 Thalassaphorura encarpata | reverse complement strand
CCGGAATCATCATCATCATCAGTCCCACTATCTGTAGAAATAAATAAATGGTTAGTAATTTATTATAATTGACTAAATTCATGTTTACGTACTTTCTGGTGACTCGTCCGGGGAAATTGGCATATCCTCCGACGGTTGATAAGCGCAAGTATGAATCGCAGTCACAAGAAATCTATAGTATGGATTCAAGGGATCTGAGAAGTTTAGGAATTCGAATTGTGGATTATTGGCCTGTTTTGTTTTGAGAATAATTTCCATTTGGCCATCCTCTTGAGAAGCAATGAATTTCGCTGTCTTTTCAATGATGGCGTGACTCTTCATTGTTTTAGGCTAAAGAAAAAGAGCATGATAAAAATCCATTCTGCTCAATCAATTAATTTAATTAAAATTACCAGAATGACATCAGGCGGTGGGAACAGACCAGGTGGTTTGACGTATGGACTATTGTCCTTGACTTTTTTACGCTCTGGTCCCATTCGTGGTGTTTCGCCAGATACTGCTGCATTATTGTTGCTGCTACTATTATTGTCATTGTAGGAATATGCAATCGCTGCATATCCAGGGACTGAATTATGATGAGAAATAGACTGATCATTGGAAATCTCACTCACGGCCAACTGCAATCGTCGAAATTCTTCTTCTACAAATTAATCAAAACAATTTTAACCATTTTTCAACAATCAAAACTAAAAAAAAAGTTAATTACCCTGGTAGTCTGTATCGATGAATTCTTTGTTTTCATCATACTCCCGATACCGCTCTGCATCACACAGCCTTTCTGTTTCCTTTTCTTCAGGTGATAATTCTACTTTAGCAGGGCTCTCAAGACTATAGAGATCTGTGAGGGTGCCTCGACCATCGTATCTGAAATACACGCGAAGTGAAACATTAATGAAACTGTTTGTAGCAATGAATTAGAAACTAATTATATCCAGTACCTGTCAATAAGAAGATTTTGCTCTCCCATCCAAGGAATCAAATGTTTACCATCCTCTATAAATTGTGCCTTTTCATCATCACGATAAACTTTACATCCATATCCAAAGACTAAAAGCTTATCCCTCTCTTCATCCCCTCCTGAAGATGACCCACCGTCATCATCCATGACATCCATCTGGAATTTTCACACATATTAAAAATTAAAAAAAGAGAATCTGTTAAAAAATCCACTGGAATTCTACCTGTTTGTTACTCATGTTTATGTTTCTGAAAATAAAAATACAACAAAATAAAATATTTGTAAATACTCACCTTAGGTTGTAATTTGTAAAGCGAACGCGAGTCTACCAAAGAATTCTGTCTTTTGTGTACACAGGGGTCAATTCCGACCTTGGATGACCTAGGTCAGACCAGGTCAAGTCACCACAACCCAAAATGAAGTTGTTATCGGTGTCAATTCGGATCGGTGTATGAAATAAAAATGAAAGAATTGAAGGAACGAGGGTAAAAAAGATATGAGAAGACTCAACCCACGGATGGCGCCAATCAAATTATTTGAATTTAGCATGGGGTCAGACGAGACAATCTCAACAATGAAAATTGTCAAACCATTTAAAAAATTAATTAATATACGAATTTGTTTTATTCTAGTCCAGTCTCATCATATCCACCGATAAAACAAATTAATAAAATAATAATATATGTTAATAATACTTAAAAGTCGATTTCGATTTTTTATCAGTTTGCCGTTGTCGTCTAAAAGAGGTCAATTCTTGGTTACCTAATTTTTATTTCTATGTATGTTGATTCCTCGGCTGCTGTGATGTTTTTGTGACAAAAATACGTCCTCTGAAACGACCACGCCCAAGTCCACGAAGTCCTCCGGGTGGCCCTTCTTCATCTGACTCAAATTCTTCAGTAATATGCAAATATGGATTCTCAGCATGGGCATACTGGCCAAATACCGATGGGCGTCGTCCATGAGGCACACGAATTGGAGTTGTCGGAGGACTAAATTGCGGATTTCGTGCATGTTCTGGCGGCCTAGTACTAGTACTCGCCCTAGGGTCAGCTTTGTACTTGGAATTAACATAAGTTTTAGATATGCTTCTTTTATCTCCAATGGAAGTAGAAGTAGTAGGACCAGAAGGTTGAGCGTCTGCATCTGGCAATGCTAAGCTCGAAGTAGAAGGTTCTTCTTCCGTATCACTCAGCATTTCAAATTTTCCAAGTTCTTCCCAATTCGGGGAATGTGGACGATCAGGGGTATCTTCTGCCTTATTTTGTTCAGGTTCAGGTTCAGGGCTAGTTCCAATTTTCTCAGGAATAAGTGGTTCAGGCAGAGCCAATTCGATTTCCATTGTTGGTTCGATCAGGTCATCAGTTGAATTTGGGCACTGACTGCACCTTAGCCTTCCTCCCACAGAAGGAACAGGTAGGCAGTAATGGCCATTAGGACAAGTGTGAAGCCCAAAATCATCAACATCACCCAATTCTTCTTCTTCAGCATTTGTTCCTTGCTCCATTTCCTCAGCAAGACGTTTACAATTAGCTAGAATAGCTGCAAATTCCGGATATTTGGCTGCTTCTTCTTCACATTCGGGTTGGAATCTGAATGGAGTTCCACAAAGAGGGCAATTGAGATCATTAGGTTCATTGAAGGAATAATGACCCTTGTCACAAGTCACTCGTGGACGTCTAGGCTTATTGTCATATCTGCGTTCTTTTCCTTTCTCAGCCTTCTAGTAACAACAAAAATACCATATACAAGGAAATTGCCCAAAAAATAAACAAAATCGAAATATTCTCATAATTTAAAAGACTTACAGAGGGTTTACACCTAGGAGGGGCAGGACGTTCATTTTTCTTGTCCTTTTGACTCATGCTGGCTGCTGTGACTTGACCTTTGACTCTTAGTAAAATTTGTTGTAAAATTTCTGCTCAAGAAAAACTAACGCCAGACCTACACGTCCGATGCCTAGCTCAATCAAATATTTACAGAGAGTTGAGAGGATGAAAAAGTTGTATTAGGGGCAGGGTTGTCCAGAAATAGCCTAAGTTCGTTGTCCAAAGCAGATAGCAAAGATATAGCGTACAGCCAAAGTTAATTGGTCAAGTTGCTCTCGGATTCCCTTGTCCACATTACTCATGTAAATTAACATGTACCTCTGCTCGCTCAGACCTTTTTTCCCTTTAAGATTTACCTTTCTAATTCTAATTCTATCAATTTCCTGGCGCTCAGGCTCAAGCAGATAACGAACAAATAAAACACATTCTTGTTTTGTGGACGAAGGTCATAGACACTCTACTTTATTCCCAAGTCAAATTACATGTCTACACATCAACATGAGAATGAACTTAAGAAATAGAAATATAACTTAACTTACAGGAGGGGACGGGAAACAATGTGATTTAATTTTTTGTTTTCTTTGATTTTTCAAGAAATTGTAACATGGGATCCTCGTCTCTTTTCCTTTTCATGTGATAAGCCTCCAACTCTGCCTCTGTAACGGCTTTTTCCTCATAGCGTGAGTGATAGGCTCTTTGTCTATCATCTACCATAGCATCTGCCTCTGCTTGACGTTTTTCTTCCTTAGCCAAGGCTTTTTTGAGCTCACGTTTCTTTTTCGTCTCTTCATCATCATCTGAATCTCCAGAGTCTGATGAACTACTGCTACTGGATGACCCATGTTTTTTATTACCCTTGGCAGCCAATGCAGCAGCTGCTGCAGCAGCTTTAGCCTTCTTCCTTTCTTTTTTCTTCAATTTTTTCTTTTGACTTTTCTTTAATAATTTTTTCTCTGCATCGGTGGTAGAGCCAGCAGCAGCAGCGGCTTTGGCTAAATTCTCTCGATGAATTTCAACAAGGGATTTGGGTGGGAGATCTTTTATGAGTTCTTTGGGGAGAGAAACACTGTCAGTCAGAGGTTTAGCGTCATTCACGGCTCGACCTGTTACTCCAGTGCAATATGAGTTCTGTCATTCAAAAATAAAACAATTTAATTAGTGTTAATGCAATTAATCACTAGTACATTAATATTAATTTAATTCTTACCCTGATAAGAGAATGGCAACAATAGTACCCCCATTGACCATCTCGCCAGTAAGAGCCAAAAACTGAAGTGTGATTATTCGGATGAATATCTTCGTCATATTTGGAACGGACGACTGGTTTACCTCCTCCCTGAACATTCAAAAAATCACAAATGTCTATTAGTTGCACGGACTAATTATTAATTATATTAATTTCCGTACCTTGATAATTTTTCCTTGGCGTGAGTACTCCACGTAATCTTCAGTTTGGGCCAACAGGAGGGATTTTGGTGGAGCAGTCAAATGTTTTTCTCCTCCATACTCTTCAATAATGTTNTTGGGCCAACAGGAGGGATTTTGGTGGAGCAGTCAAATGTTTTTCTCCTCCATACTCTTCAATAATGTTTTTAGTGAGGGAACCTTTGAACTCATCCTTCTTTTTCTCAAATTCTTTTTGTAAAACTTCCAATTTGGTTGGCTCTGCTAGTAAATGAACATCAACACCTTTGCCAACTGCTTCCCAAGCAAATAGCTGAGCTTGTGCGTGTTTATTTGTATCTCCAGTATACCTCACAAAATTCTCTCCAGCGTAATGCACACTAAAGATAAATAAATGTTAAAATTGCATATTTTATTTTTATTTTTTAACATTGACTTACTCTTCTGGATCTTTTTTAAGATCTTTGTAAGGATTATCACGCATTGCTCTTGTCTTAGGGTCATAATATGCTGAATTTGGATCCAAATTCCTCAAATATTTTGCAGTATCTTCACGAATCCTCAAATTTCTGACTGTGATTCGTTGTTTTGAATCTACTTTTGTCCCTGGCATGTCAACATCGTCCACATATTTATCCTCATCATCCTCTGGACCTTCTACATCTTCAACCATATTATCGGGCAACTCAATTCCACCGCCTGTCTGGAGTTTATAGGCCTTGAGATGACGTTTTGCTTCTTCAACCTTTTGAAATTCATCTACGACTGCCCCATAGTCATTTGGGTCATAGCCATTCCATCGATCTCGTTTCCCATCAAAATCTAATTTGAGTTTAGGCTGTGCTGGTTCATCTGGAGCAAGTTCTATCCCAGAATATTTGGCCAAAACTTTTCTAGGACGTTCCATGCAATCTTTTCGTTTGTGAGTCATTGCCCCACAATTCTCACACGCACCTTTACGGAATTTTGTTGCTACTTTTCCCTGTTAGATTCAAAATAATGCATTGAAAACTAATCACACACAAGCAAAATTTAATTGAAAGGCTAATTTACTTACAGAATCAACTCCACGTGTGTACCACTCATTAAGTCCTGAATAAACTTTTTTCTCTTCTGGTTGTTGACGCTGATGTTTTAGGGTAGGACCACGAGTGCCGTAATACCAAGGGGCAGCTGAAATGTATTGCGGAATGTGTGGATTAATGTCTCGTCCTTCTTCATCTACGGCAGCTGGGGCTGTTCCGGCCTAAAAATGAATATAAATCATTAAATTTACTGCAAATTCATTTGAAATTACAATTACACACGACTGTATCAACGAATAACATCATGAGTGCAGTGGATTTTAAAAATATTGATAAAAATACCTTTCTGGCTTCTTCCAATTCTTTTGCTTTTTTCCAATCATCTCGAGTTTTTGGAACATCATCTCCAGGATCATCAGCGTTTTTTGATCGAATCAATTCGGACAACGAAGGCGTATTTTGACTATTCATTTTGAAACCACTGTTATCTTCAGCTTTTTCAAAAAATCAAAACTTTCACAACATGAGAATTTTATTTCGTCGTAAGGCTTAGGATTTGGCTTGGGTTTGAAAATTGGCGGGCTTGGGGCCACTGTGAAAGCTTTTTTGTGCGCGTGGGGCAAATATGAGAATTTAGGAGGCAAAGTAAAAGCGCCGAGCGAAAGATTATTTCAAATCAATCCCGGAATCCTGAAGAAATATTTAATTTGGATTTAATTGAGTTTGTTTTGAACGTGTAGTGTAAAAATATGGCAGATCCTTCTAAGAGAGCAAGGCTCTTGTTTGATTTGGAAGATACAAGTTCGAATGGGACTAGTGGCCAAGGCCAGAGTCGGGGTCACGGCCAGGGTCATGGTCATGGTCATGGTCATACCTCTGAGGACTCTTCTTCTTCTGTCCCATCCGTTGATGAAAATGGTCAAACTCTGGAACAAGTTTTGGCAGAGAGAAGTGCAACTTTGGAGGCTGCAAGGGCAGCCGCTGCCGCTGAAGCTGCCAGGGCTCCTCCTGCAATGGCAAATGAAAGTGAACCAATGTCCGATGAAGAAACAATCACGTTGACAGCCTACGAAGTGTTGGCAATGGTGGAAAAGGTCAGTGATTAATTAATTGGTCTAATATTAATAGCAATTTAATAATTTTATTTATTTATAGGCTTGGTTAAATGAAAAGCAATGCATGGAGCTCCTTTGTCCACTTAATGATGAGACTGACGTTATGCTAGAGCAAATGAGAACTTTGGAAAAAAATTGGAAATCTTTGAATAAACGAGATTTGAGACTTCCAATTCATCAAATGGAAAAGGAACGGATTCGATTTGTCATTACGAGTTATTACAAGACACGTTTGAATAAAATTCAAAATTTTCCATGGTTTCATCATAAACAAGACATTGAACGTCCACCTGGAAAAGTATCAAGGCTTACTCGTCCTGAGAGGAAATTTCTTGATGAGTGAGTACAAATTAAAATTCAACGTTTTTCTATAAAACGGAGCCCGCAAGGTATAATTTCATATTATTTGCTTCTTGTCACAGCTATATGGCCCTCATCGAATCTCATATGAAAACCTTGGGTACTCAACACATGCCTCAGCCATCTCAAAAAATGCCTGAAGCTTTGCTTCAATTTCAGCCAAATCAAGATTCGTTTGTTTTCTTTAAATCTCACATTGAAAAAGACATTTACCTCGAGGATGCTGATGGAGAGTAAGAATTTTTAAGCAAACAACTAATACAAATTTTTTTTTAAATTTCCAATTGGATTTGGCATTACTCATATTCATATGCTTTTTTTAATTTATTCCAATAGAGGAGAAGATATTACTCTGGCAGCTGAGTCTATGTACATCATGCGTTATCGTGCTGTTCGACATCTTCTGATTCGGAATAACATTGAACTGATGTGAGAAATAATTCTGAAATCAAAATTAACTCCTTTCTGGTCATCGGGTCACCCGAACCGGTAACTCAAAAATACGTTGCACTCCATTCCATGCGCAGTTTCCTATCACTCGTCCAGTGAGTTTTTATATACATTTATAAATTAAGGTATAATATTTGTATGGATTTATGTGGGAACGGTCATCACATTTTTAAATGGTTTAATAAATTCATTTTATATGCCCGAGGAGCTAGCAGAAAAATGTCTCAAATCAAATTAATTTCAATATTTACAAAATGTATCGAATTTTGATTTTTTTTTGCGTTAGTTGAATCCCAAAGCCGTTGAAATATTTATTGTTATTTGAAATGAATTAATAGAATGACATGCACTACTCATACATTACGAGTTTCTAGTTTTTCATAATGATTTTTTATATTTGTATTTTGTATTAGTATTATTTTTGGATTTTTTTTCTTTGGATCTTTTTTGTTACCCAATTTTCGTTACAAGTTTTTTTCACTTAATTTCAAAATTTAGGATGTACACATGTACACTACTAGGACTACTAGGAGAATTTTTTCATAAAAATCCATCCGATCGTTGAAAACACGGTAATTTTATCGGGGAATCGCAAAAATACCCGTCACAACATGTTTAAACGCCCAAATAGATTTTTCAGGCATGCACACAATTTACAAATTACATTTCAGGGAGTTTTCTCGTCGTCAAAAGAAAAATTAAGGAGAAACGAATAGGTAGGACGGACTAATTATCTAAGCCATGTCGAATTGAATTGAAGTCGAATGTCGAAGAGAAGAATTGTTGTTGTTGTTGTCCGAATTTTGGGTAAATATGTCCCCTGGAAGTAGGGAGGAACTGGTGGTCTTGACCATTTAACACCAATGTTGTTCAGCAAAGTTGGATTTGCTCTTGTGAATTGGTCCCCAGCTTCCATATTGACCGTTGGTGCTGTACTTGTCATTTGAGTCCTTTTTGTATTGATCCATTCTTTGCACAGCCTCGTAGCCGGCTTTCCTATAAAATTGAACAAAGGATTAATTAGTAATTCAGCATTTTGGTTAATCCGTTAATTGAATCATGAGTTTTTACCTGGCTGATGGGTCAGAAGTCCTGGTTGAGTTTCCAATGGTCGTAAGAGTAGTTTGTTTCTCGCCTTGAACCATTTTGATGAATTTGAAGTTTAGTTGAACTTAGATTTGATTTGATTTGATAGAGTTTTGCTTTGACTTTCAATGAAGAGGAGGGTGGGCAGTGTTGATTGTACTTTTAAGAGGAACACGTGTTACCACAATGTACTAGAAAAAATAACAAAAAAATAAATAAAATAATTTAGGACGGACAGACTGATCGGACAATTGAACACTTGTGACTGTGTCTGTGTCTGTTGCGTGTAGCTTCACAAGTGATTATTTGCACTTTACATGTTTTCATATTAAATTAAATTGAGAAGAGGAAATTAAAATAAACTATTCTTCCTTGAGAAAACAGGGTCGACTGGCTCATGCTCAACTTGCCTGGCAAATAATTTTAAAATTGAGTAGGATCATGGCAAGTTATAAATGTTGATTCCATGGCCAATCTGTTTATATGCATTTTGTCTACTTTTTATACATTAAGTCAAATTACAACAATTGCATCGTCCAGAATTTACATATCGAGGCCAAAAAAGGGAACTTTGTTAACTGACGGATAGGAAGACTGGTTTCTTTAAAATCGATAAGAGCGCAAGTGCATGTGCCATGCAGCGAAGCATGCGCAGTTCATAATTTTATGTTAATTTTAATTTTTCCTATTTTGGAGTTGATTTGATTGCATAATCATGACGACATGACACACACAATCAGCAAGCGGCGGCACTGGATTAGATTTGTTGATTGGGTGGTGAATGGGTGGAAATATTTTTTACCTTAATTGATGGCGAGTGATTTAGGGGACGTGATGAAGTTTTGTAAGGACGCAAAGTTCAAGTCGGTTGCCGGAATTCCCTTGTCTACTCCCCTTAGAGGTGTGCAGGTTTTTGTCTAGTCTGTAAAATAAAAATGGAAAAAGAAGTTAGTTTGATGCATGAATGTCTGCCATAAAAAACTCGTTATGGAAGAGAAGGCAGCCAGGGATTTAATTTAGTTGTTCCTCAGGAGAAAATCTACTTTTTGGTAACTCATAGTCAGCCACACGGATTTTTTTGATCTCACACATTCATACATGCTCCTATCACGTGATTTCCTTCTCAATTCAATTCTTTTTAATTCTCTTACTCGTTACACAGGTTTTCGGTGAATTCTTTTTCTTGTATAAAAATCATCAAATCTTGTTTTCTACTGAAAAATTCTTTTCAAATAGTCAAAACTAACAAATAACAATTATAAGAACTAACATTACTTGTATTTGAATTTTGTTTGTTGCCAAATCCTAGGCTTTGAGCTATTAGACTTTGTGTGTGGAGAATTTTTAATTAAATGTAAATTCCTCAGAGTTGGTTAATTAAATGCTATGCCCATGCATGCACGTAGATTTTAGTATTGAGAACACATATGCTTACACAGGCACAGCTACTGCTTCTGTTGTAACTGCGCCAAAGTAAATTCAAGGAAAGATGGAAATATTTACTAAAATCCCAACTAATTACAGGCTACGAATATGATATTTATCGTAAGCGTCGGCAGTTGACCCATATTGTCAAAAGTTCTAATGTAAAGTAAGGTGGAATAAAGTTATTAGGTACTACCTGGAGTCACACTGACGCAATTCGCCCCATAATTAATTATAAACTACGATTCAACCTTAAACTCAAAATATTCCGTACCCGTATGGTTAGCTTAACCCAGGGTTAGGTTAATTTACGCCGCCAGATTGAACAACTACGTTAATACAAGTTCAGAGTTTATAATAATTATGATTAGCATTTGATTTGTGGCTAAGGCTAGGCTATAGTCAGACGAATACTGGAAAAATTATGTCATATCCTTATATGATAAAGAAGCGACGATTACGATTATAATATGGGGTGAAAATTAGTCTATAAATAAAATGTGTATTTACCTGTAGAAAACGTAATGTCGGAAAGCTTCTTGGAGTTTAAACAAATCTTTCTTCATGGACACATAAAGGCGAGTTCCCTTGCACAAAATACAGAAGAATTATATAGTGGGTTAAAAGGATTAAAAAGTAATCCTTGATGAAAATGGTTGATGATTAATGTAGTTTTTGTTGAATTAAACTGTGATTAATCCTGGAGTAGTAGATGGATGAGATTTAACTTTTCTCTGCTCTGGCTCTGGCTTAGCTCGGCTCGTTTTGATCTGTGATGGTTGGACCTTACCTGTGAAAGATTTTATACGGAGACACTCTGGGTTGGGGGAGGGGTATCCTTTGCTATGTACGTTTTTTCATATTATTTTCATCTTCATCTCATCTTTGCTTTTGCTTTGGCTTTGGGTCAAGCAGGCAAGCTGCAAGCAACGTAAGGCAAGGGATAAAAAGAGAGGCAAAGGTTACTTTGCTTTGGGTATAAGAATTTCATTTTTTACGTACGTACGTACGTATTTCTAAAGTTTCACGCACTCATCTCATGCTCGTTCACATTGCATTTGGATTTGGACTGCCACTGCACTGACCAAAGCAAACCAACAACTTTGCTTCTTTCTGCTCATTTCAGTCATTGTTATGATTTCCACATTTTAATTCCAAAGTTAACATGCATGAGCATAATTAACGAGCCACACACTCCACACGCCTCCAATTCTTTCTTGAACTTGCTTTGTTATTTTGTTTTTGATCATGTCCTGTCCATAAAATGCATGGCTTGGCTTGGCTTGGCTTGGCTGTGGTAATAGTGAAAATTATTATGTCTGCTAGTTGAGCAAATTAACATTGTCCAGCACAGCAATGTCCACTTTTTTATTCCAATGACAAAATTATTTATTCATTCATGACTGGACTGACCGGAAGTAAAGTAAATCCAATGCAATGCAAATTCATAGCATAACATGAAAATTATTAAGAGTCTTCTTAATTAATGACTCTGTACTAATTTACGTAATTCTTTCTCATTGACATTTTTTTTGTTCTTCACGTTCACGTTCACGTCAGTTCTGTTCTTTTCCATTGGAGCAAGTGTCCAGATTGAAAGAACAGGTTTTGGTAAGCTGGACAAGTTTAATTCTTGTACGTTGTGTGTCCTCCAGGCCAGGATTTATAATTAAGACACGCGCTGAGTTAGTCATTCCCTCATGCTTTAGGAAAATTTTGACCTTTGTCAAACATCTGTCAAATTCCTTGGATGGCAATGACAATTAAATGAATTCCTGGAATCCTGAGTCTGGATTCTAATGAATTCTGTTTGAGGTCACGAATCAATGAGTCATGACGTGACCTTTCGTTAGCGTTGACGCAGATGACAATGAATGGCAGGCTGATTGATCAGAAATCTACATCGGAAAAGTTTTGTTTTCCTTGTAAATGCGACTAACTGGCTAAACTACATATAAGCAATAATGTAAAGTCAAATGAAATTGCAATCTGCATGCAATGCAATGCCCTATCTTGTCAATCCTTGTTATTCCTTTATTTTCCTTTGTCTACGTCTACGTCTTAAGAAATTCATGTTTTTCTTAAAAACAAGGCTACGCAAATTAGCTGGAGACGAGAAGTGAGATGGGCTGATAGTCTGGAAGGTTGGACTGATCTCATCTTGGACTTGTTTAGCATTGTAAATAAGAAAAACAGGATTTCGGCGAATCTTACTTACGTCAGTCTAGGCAATCGCTCAGCCCAATAAGCAAAACGAGAATTTATCATTTTCACGTGGAGTGCTAAGATTGAGATTGTCGTAAATGCAAATTAAAAGAACACAACAATACGAATGTCATATCATCTGTCCCTATTTGCGTGAGCAACAATGATTATTTTATTTTTAGTTTTTAGATCTAATTGCACTGGTTTCTTTTAAACTCAGTTGCATTTTGCTCATCTTATTTTAGAATCTTACGTGGATTTTGTTATCTAGGCAATCGCTCAGCCCAATCAGCAAAACGAGAATTTATCATTTTCACGTGGAGTGCTAAGATTGAGATTGTCGTAAATGCAAATTAAAAGAAGACAACAATACGAATGTCATGTCGTTTGTCCCTATTTGCGTGAGCAACAATGATTATTTTATTTTTAGTTTTTAGATCTAATTGCACTGGTTTCTTTTAAACTCAGTTGCACTTTGTTTATCTTATTTTAGAGTCTTACGTGGATTTTGTTATTAAACCTTGGATTTTGTTACTTAACTTGTCCTGCACATTTTTTAACTAATTTTCTCCTTGAATTTTTCTGGAGATTCTTTATATCTTGTGCACGTGAGGAGAGAATGGTGCGGAAGAAAATGAACCATATCTAATTTTTTTCACTAACCACTTGTTCGTTCTACTTTGGACCATTTTTACAACTTAATGAATTCAATCAAAATCAGTCAAAGATAATAAATGAATAAAGGAGCGGTGCAGGCAGGCCGATGGCGAAGGACCACTTTAAAAATCCTTGAATTAAATCTAATTCTACATAATCTTATGCTCAGGCACACTGAGGGTGTGTTGTTTACATACATTTGACCTCGGAGGTCATTCATCGTAAACTCAAAAGTAAAGTGTTTAATCTGCCTTGCCTTGCCTTGCTTGTCTGTCATTTCTTCGGTGGATTCATTCAATCAAAACCTAAAATCCCTGAGTCTGTAGAAAAAATTGTTGGCGATTATTGTTCAAAATGTAATGAAGGACAGAATTGGGTTTGGATTGAACTTTTCTCTCCACAGGTCATTTCATTGAGTGTCTAAAGTCCACGACGCGACGACCAGTTAATATTATCTAATAAATCCAACCTCAGCACAGTACATCACAGCGCTTTACGTAGTAACTTCCCAGAAAACCAAACCATTAACTAGCATAGTCTCATAATTACTATCACTCAGCAATTTCTTCCTGAAGGATTGACATAAGTTATTAGACAGATTAGATTTTAATTTATTTTAATTGATAATCAGAAATCAGGCAAAGACCGACAAATAACTTAATCGTTCTCTTTTTAATGTCCGGGTCAATAAACTAGCCTAGCCATTATGTACGCAAAATTTTGATGACACTAATAATAATTTATAACTAACTTTGCAGAATTTCTTGATTAAAGTTACGCCGATCAAATTTTCCATGATGATCCACATAAAAATTACGCTGATTAATATTTTCATGATCATCCATATAAGTTTCGTTCTTTCGCGTCGAGATTAGAGTTGATGAGTTAAAATTATTTACATGATACTTCTATTTCTATAGCTATAAGTTACGTTGTTAGTAGTTGTTACAGTTAAAGCATTATGTTAGTAATACATGATGGTCATTGGACGATCGTAGTGATTAGTCGTTAAAAAATACAATGAAAAATTGCAAGAGTCCGGAATGAATAAAAAGTTACTGAGATCTGCTGTTACAGCTACGGCTCCGATTCCTCACCAGAAGGATAACCATCGAACAATTTGGCTTCATTTACTCTAAAACAAATTGTAATGACAAAATTAGTAAGGCAGCGGTTGGAACATAAACAAGATTAACCCCATTAATTGTTTTGGTTTCTCACCTCACATTCTTCAAGTACGGATGACTCATTGCCACTACCGGGGAAATTCTTGTAGCTGGGTCAAACGCAAGCATGGCAGTGTAAAAGTCTTTGGCATTAGAGCTAATGGTTTTCGGAAGCTTTGATTCCAAGGATGACCAATCCGCAAGTGGTCCCTCTAGTTTTTGTGTCACTACGTCTGGTTCATAGCTAAAATATTACAAAATAATTACGTATTGGTTAATTAAACACACAAATTAAAACGAGAGAATAGTTCTTACTTTTGCTCCATTTCCTTGAGCAATTTTTGACTGAAAATGAAAAGAAAAAACTGGTTATTTAGAATGACATGAAAAATCGAGTATTTTCCTACATTCCATTCAGTCGTGAAGGTCTCTTATGCCTAGTTTCATCATATGCTGCCCTGAAATTACAAAAATATTAACAATAAAATAGCTGGGAAATCGGAATCTTTTCGTAAAAACTAAATTCTACCTTACCTTCGTTTAAGTCGTTGGAAAAATCCAATGGAAGGAAATCCAACCATTTTAATGATCAGTTGGATTTGTTCTAGCTCGTCCGAACCCTGAAATACTGGATTACCCCTATAAGGAAAATTAATACAACAAAATTCACATAGAACTTGGAAATTCTTATATAAAATCATTAAACTTACAAATACAATTCAAGCATAATGCATCCAGTTGCCCAAACATCCATTTCAGGACCAAAGAATCCATTCGTCAAGATGACCTCAGGTGGACGATACCATCGGGTCGCCACATAGCTGGATCGATGCGGAAGCCTGTCTGCAATGCGATGAGAATTTCCCAAATCACCAATTTTAATCGTATACTCTGGCTAAAATTTGTAAAGCAAACCATCATTTGGAATTACAAAAAAAATAATGCGTCTTAAGGCAAATTATTTCTTACCAGCTTGACTAAAATATTCTCTGGCTTGATATCCGCATGGAAATGTCCAACTCTGTGTAAATAGGCCAGTCCTGACAAAATCTGATAAATCATTCCAGTAATGTAACACTCGGGTAGAACCCTGAGAAAAATGATCATCGAAAAATGAGACTACTTGGGAAATTCTTGTCAATTCTGGAAAAAGATGAATTTGACTTACTCCATCGCATTAATGGCAGAGAGATCAGTGTCCATCAGTTCAAAAATCAAGGCTACTTTGTAGCCACCCTCAGTACGTTCTCTGTTTAGGCGTAAATCGATTCAATTAGTAGAACAATACTTACTATTAATTTTAAAATATTAATTACATGCAAACTTACTGGAAATATTCCTTGAGCCAAATTATATTCTTGTGTCTAATAATGTCCTTATCCGTGTAAATCTCTGGCAGTTTAGCCGGACTAAAGCAAAATGCGCACAAAAATCTTTATTTCACAATTTCAACTCGGATAATTAAAACGAAAGGAAGAAAAACTTACTCTCGTATTGGATCGTTGAGCATTTTACATGCCCAAAGCCTTCCGCTTGACTTTTGCCTGCATTTACACACCTGCCCAAACGTTCCACTCCCAAGCTTTTCCAGTTGCTCGTATTCTTTGAAAACAGGGATACAAAATAAATAGAAATATAAGAAATGTAAGTCCATGATGAGCCCTTTAAGAATTATCTTCTACACAGTAATTAAAATGCTTAATAAGTTAAGTATGAATAAGTATGAATTTTACCTTGATTGAGTCGTTCCATGCTGTTGCCTGTATATTGTACTTGTGATTGGACTTGGAATTGGAATACAATTTAAAAAGTTCAGTCAGCACCGATACAAGTAGGACAAAGCTATAAAACACCAGGAAATTCTGAGTCACCATCACCGTCACCTAGAAACCGGAGAACTAGAACTAGGACTGACCATGGGTTTAAGCAGCAGCATTAAATTGAAGTCAACTCTCAATTCAATCTCATCTCAGAGTAGTCAAAGAATTTGAATTTGAATTGAGGAATTGACAAATGCGATTGAGAAATTCAATTCGACTGTCCAAACAAACAAACTGACGACTTGCTTGCTAACTTGCACTTTAATTCACTTTTTACTTATGAGGCGACGGGAGTAATCTTGTCCAGGTGTTCATTCGTCCGTCTCAAATTTCTAATCAATAATTACTGTAACCATTCATGGACTTACTTGAGTTAAACCAAGACTTGAGCAAAGGCAGGCAAAAGCAAGGGCAAGGGCAATAACAAAATTGAAATTGAACTACATTACAATTCTCATGTACACTCCTGTCCGTCCATACGTATTATTCTGGATGGAAGTGAATGTTGACAATTTGTGAATGTTTTGCTTTGGTTTTGGTTGTCTTTTCTATTTTCTTCATTCATGTGTATGGTATAACATAACAGTAGTATTCCATTTACATTTGCATCGATACGGAAAGAATTCAGCTGGCCAAAAATTCTACTGGCGCGCCGGCCTAAGCAGACTCCGAATTTCATTCCAGGAGAATACATTACACGTTAACCGACAACGGCATTAAGGTTCAAGTACCACACCAGAGGAAAATGAGTAGTCCAACTAAATAATTTACATCATTTTGTTTATATTTATGTCAAACGGAACAACGTCAGAGCGGAATTCTACTGTACTGTAGCATAAGGCGTTTAACGTATAAGACTTAGATTTGGATGAAAAGGAATCATCGTACAATTACAAATACAAAGCAATAACGTTAGATTAGAATGTACTGCGGATTTTGCTAGGGCTTTCTCATGATAGACTTCTTAGTATGAGCAATTGAAATGCTGTAATCAATACTCAACACAGTGCATCTAATGGGTAGACAATATAAAAACAATTAATTTACGATTCTCCCAAGTCCGGCTAGATGGTAAAACTTCAGGCTGACCACATATGACATATGCCTACTACTTTTCAACTACCATGCGAATTGGAACAGTTTTTGTCCTGATGAAACTTTGGTGAATTTTCTAATGACTTGTCCTTCAGGTGGTTTTGGACAGGTTAATTTGAAAGCTGCTACCTGTATTGGGAATTTTGATCAGTTTTTGACGTGTGCATACGAAAACACAAGAGTTTCCATGATATATCGTCATTTTTACAACTTAATATAAATCTACTCCTGCAAAACAGACAATATACCGTTTGAAAAAACTGGAAAAATATTAAAAAATTAAATGTTCTTCTCCTGTACTAGGACACTTGGAAAATACTGCATTGTCCTACTACTACAGTGGTTCATTTTTGAGACGGAACAAATGGCGAAAACAAAATGGCTAATTCTTGTGGCTGTGTCATTTTGATAAAGCTAGACTAGAGGTAGGGTAGGAGCGTACCACGCTGATTGCCCCAGGCAAGAACAGGTAAAGGAAAGCCAGGTGAGAAGCCTAATTGAACTAACGCTACGCTTCGCTCACTGCGTCTACGTGGTTGTCTCATCTTCCATTTTGAATCTGGTCAGGAACTGATTAGGTATGAGAGCATTTAAAATGAAATCTTGGGTCCACATAAAAATATACACTTTGATCTCAACGGATTTAGGATCTGTGGGCTTGATACAAATAGGAATTCAGTATTACGAAGTTGAAGCTTGGCTAGTTTACCAGAAATAACAAATTAATACTTGATTTCTCTTTGGCTTAATTTAATTATCTTAGGCTAACTCAACATTAAGCTAAACTAAATTGAGCGTAGGAGTTAAAAAGTCCGGGTAACGGACTTGGAATTTCAAACCAACCAACCCCTTCCTAGCATTTATATCATTTGCAAAATTCTTTCAAGGCACAGGGCAGGGCACGAGGATTTCCTTCCATGTATTAAACCCTTTGGCTGGCCGATACGCGAAAAAGGATGTGCAATGCTGAATAGATTCTCACTCTACTTTAGATTTTGTTCTGTTTATGTGTTGAGCTAGACTAGACTGTGGATTTGCTATATATCTTCATCCATCACTGGAGCATCGTAGTGGTTCCACGTCTGACGGAACCCACAACAATTTGCAATTTAATTTTATATCTGCTAATTCTAAACACTAACAAGCCGAAAGACTACAGACTACACAGACAGAAGGAGTTATAAGGTAAGTTCAAAGTTCAGTAGAGGAACATAATTAAACCGTTGTTTTAAAAACTAATGCATTTCCGGTATTTATTCAAATCATAGATCTAATCTGAGAACCAAATAAAAAATGAGTGGAGACGCACGTCCAAGGGTGAATGCAATTCGGATTTTTCATCATATTGACGAAAAATGGAAGAAGACGACTCTGAAGGACATTGCTGTGTTTACGGTATGGAAAAATGAGTAATTTCTATTATTTCTTCGTAATTTTCATGGGAGCCAGTTAATGTATTGTAAAATTAATGAAGCTTATCAATAACATTGTATTATACAGGACCTTGTCCCCAAGAACAAACCGATTCAGCACAAGTTTACAAACTTTCAAGTTGGTGACGAATCCTTTGCGATAGACGACCCAGTGGATACGAAGGAAGTCATCGCAGAGCTCATGACGTCAAAACCCACAAAATGGGAAACAACTCCTGAGATTTTGGAAGATTTGAAGAAGAAGGCTGCTTAGAAGGAGCCCAGTTAAGTATTAGAATAAAAAAAGTGATTCTGGTATGATGACTATAATGTATCGTACATCCATAATTGGCAACATGAATAAAATTCTATAACCAGATCACAATTTTAATTTTATACTTTGCGTATCTGTATTTATTTGACCTCCAATCTCTTACGTTACATTACCGTATTGCTAAGGCTAAAACAACAAGGGC
>WJEZ01001283.1:0-18487 GCA_009869925.1 Thalassaphorura encarpata | reverse complement strand
GACATCTTGTAAGGAGTGATATGCATGACAATTTTCTCAATAGATTGTAGCCACCATCCATGCCCCTTGTCCCATTTATTTTGAAATCTTAGGAAGATTCTCATTTTGGCTTCGAATAGAATACCGGGAATGCTTTTGGTATCAGTCAGAATTTCAACTGCTGATTTGACAATGGCGTGAGGCGACTCGTTGAGTAGCCACGGATTGGCAGTTGAAAAAATTCCGTGTACTTCAAAATGAACTTGAAGGTTTTCACGTTGAAAAATTTCTTGATGTAAAATTTCCGATGCAGAATTTTTCAAGTTTTCAAAGACAGATTCAAAATATTTAGAAATTTTGCTGTCTGGCCTTGCAGAAAATGTCTTAACTAATCCTTCCAATTTGAAGTTTTCGAGAGAAAAGTGCAAGTCTCTTTGAGCAGACATTATGACTCTATTGAGTGTTCAAAGAAAATAAAACGACATGGCACGAAGTAGGGTTTTTATACTGTATTTATCTTTTTTTTTACTTAGCCAAAATTATTACATATACAATTCGAAATTATGTCGGTTAGCCGCTAAGCTTGTAATTAATTAGTTATTAGCTACGCTAAAATTTGGTAGGTCCAAAGTCCAATCCATGACGGTTTCTTCCTCCGAAACTTCTTGTTCAAATTTAGTAAGAAAATCATTTTCCGTATAGCAGTTCCAGAATCTTCTCCAAAAGTCTTGAAATTTGGTTAATGTGTCATCAGTGAGCCAGCAATAATGATCCAAGATGAGCACAAGCGCCATGAAATATACTGGTTTGAAACTTGGGTGGTATGTTTCAAGAAAATGCCTTTCAATCTTGTTCATTTGCCCCAGACTAGACAAATAGTTCCCCAAAACAAATGTTACCTCCCTGATGCGTCGAAAGATCTCCAAGCGAGTTTCATCTGTCTTTTCCAAAAAATATTCCTCGCTTAACTCCAGAAGAGTTGTCACTGTTGAAAGTCAAAGGCGAAAACTGTTTAAACTTATCGTAGGCACGGGACGTAGCTTAGTATGCTTTACAAGCATACGATGCAAATCTCTGTGCAGGGCTCTAGCTGATGTTTGACTTGTCGATGCAGGCAACTTCCAAACCTTTAGAGTGCCATTCATTCCTGCCGCCTCAAGTACCTGGCTTTGGTAACTATTCCAAATCTTTATTGTGTACATTTTGGCTAACAAATAAGAACTAAGTCGGGAGAACTAGTCTCGACTTTAATTTATATGACATGCTGATTAAACGAACAGACCGCAAACTGATGTGGTTTGAGTAGTATTTTTATTTCTTTTTCTTCAGAGTATACAGAGTTTTTTAACTATAATTATAATTTTTGCATAAGGCAAGACAGTTTGACCAACCAGGTAGAATCGAACCCGCAGCAGAAAATTCTCATTAGGATCTCTTTTTTGGTCAGACCAAACTGGCTTGCCTCTAATATTTGTTAATAATCCTACTACAAGAACTCTGATAACACATTTTTTTGGCAAAATCTATTTGAATATGCGAAACCTTAGAATAAAAGTTTTTAATCATAGCATCATTCTTCTTTGGACTATTTGTAAAAGTATTTGACTCGGTGACATTCCTTCTGCTCGACAATACAGATAATATAATGTGTACATTCCACAAATATTGCTCGTGGCTTTCTGTAATGGTATGCAATTCTCCGAAATCAATGTTCCTGGCGGGGTTTTAACTCCATACGTGTGAAGAGGCTTTCCATAAGTGTCAAAATATTCGAACGTATTTGGTTTCTCAATGAAGTAGCAAATTCAATGTAAACCACGTCGATTGGATGGCGCTGTATTTTGAATTATTGCAGCTGGTAATTTGTTGAGTTCAATTTTATCCATTTGATCTGCTGAGACAACAAACCAACTTTTGACACTTGATTTTGCGAACAATGCCGAAAGAAGACTGTGAAGGCGAATGGAGTCGAGGCCAAATTCCTTATCCATGGCGGGGAGTGATGGTTACTTGACGATTTTTTGAAATTTCCAAAATTGATTCAAAAACCCCGTAGATAATACAGGTTAGAGCAGCCGTGGTGTTTTTATTAAATTTAATTTGGATTTTAATCTGTGCGTTTCTTTGAATGTGGAAACTGCCGCTATCGTTTCCTGGTATTAGTTCAAAAACTGTCAGCACGTTCGCTGAAGGATAGTCTGTTCTCGCGATCTGGTTTCCCGTGAATGGACTCCCAACTGCTGCAAATGTCCCGTTATATCCTAGGAGGTAAATGTCGTTTGCAAAATCAAATTCCAGTGTCCTGTAGACTTCTTCTCGATCGTCCACGGAGACACTAATTGCGGCCAAGTCATGACTTGCAAAATTGAATGGTGATTAATTGCGCCGGAAACTGTGGTTAGCCCGATAACAATTTGTGGAGGTAGTTCAGCATTAAAAATAAGCTCTCTTCTTGTCGAAAGAATTCCAATTGGTATTGCAAAAGATTTGTGCCTGACGGTAAGGATAGATGAAACTTTCACCTTTGTTCAGGAATCTTTGATGTTCTGCAAGAATGTCTGGATGCAATTGATGAGATCTCAAATAAAAAACGGTATCATCTATTTTAAAATCGAAAGATTTGTTCGTAACGGCTGAGGCCAGTGCGAATTCCGGTAATGATCTTCGTAAAACAATTCTTATGTCAATTCCTGGAGGTAAGTAACGCTGCTGTTGAAATAATCCATTCGAGAGTTTTCCAATCATTTCAAAAACAGGTCCATCTTTTGCAATTGTCCAAAGTTGTTTGAAAGAGTCGTTTTTATCCGGATCGTATACATCTGGATTGTTGTCCTTAAAATACATTTCTGTACTAAGCTCAGTTTCTTTTATGCCAGGGCCGTAACTAAGGACAGATTGGATCCACGCGGCAAAAGGATAAAAATTTGATGTGTCAGAAATCAAGATTGAATTGATTGACACAAACATATTCTGGAACATTGCATGAAAAAACAGATTTCCTGGAGCAACTTTTTCCCCTGGGGCAATTTTTGAACCATTTTTTAGTGTATTATGCGCCTTGATGTAAAGATAACTGTTGAATAAATCTAAATATTTGCTGTCACTTCCTTTAATTACGAACTCAACTGGGTTATTGTTGTCTTTCACAGGAGCATTAGGGTAGATTAACTGGTACTCACTTGAAACTAAAGAAATGTCAAGAGATGGTGGAGAGGGAATAGTTTTTTGAGATTTTTGCATTTTTACTTCTTTCTTTTGACTGATTTGCTACGCTTTTTAGAGGTTTTCTTCTTGGATGTTGAACGCTTTGTGACAGGCTTTTTTGATGAATGCCGTCTTTTACGTTTCCCACCACCAGTCTGTACAGGTTTTCTTTTTCTTTTTATTGATTTCGATTCTGATGAAATACGAGATAAGGGAACTGTTTAACTTGGACTTCTTACCAAAAGTCCTCCTCTTCCAACCTGGGGTTTACGCATTACTTGCAGTGTGCACTTTCGATTTTTATCACAAGTAATATTTCTCATTGTTTCAAACGAAAATGAAGTGACACGGTTGACGCTTTTTGAGAGACTGCGGCGTGATTGCCTGATTCGTCCAATATATTGATTTGAATATCTGAGATTTGGTGATCTCGTAACGGAATGTATATAATTGGGTCAAAAGTCTGCTTAGATTCTTTTCCATATGTTTTTTTGGCAAGATGCATTCGAAGTAATGGATAAGATGTTCCGCCAAAAGCTTGATTCTCAACTATAGGACAAGTGATTAAGTAATAATTACTGTCACTATCATCCCATTCTGTACTTCCTGTGGCTGGGTATGCGGTTTCAAAACCAAACATCCAAAGACCCTCTGGCATGCCCAATAAATGATACATACGTGAAGAAAGCTGAACCGCTGTATCTCCCAATTTGTTTTTGTAAATAATATTTCCGTCTACATATATGATTTTTGAATTTATTTTATCGATCAAGGCTTCCATGGTGAATGATTTTGGCTCTGATATGATTCCCGAAATTTGAGAAATTACGAATCCAACTTTGTCATGTAGTGCGATGTAGTCAAAATATATTGGTGTAATTTGCGATTCGGCTTGCGTTTTCCCAGCTTTAAAGACAACATCTGGCTGAAATCCCATAGCCATGCAAAGGAACTCATTATCTATCCGAACTTCATCAGTTGGACGTTCAACCGAAACCATAACATATTTTTTTAATTCAGGCGATATGTTTAGAATAATTTTAAAATGAGCTTCTGGAACATTTTTTGTAATAAACTGGTTTACATTATCCAGAAATCCCAGCAAGTCTTCGGGTTTTTTCTCAATAAAAACTTCTTCCTTTGCAGTTACTTCAATATTTATCTTTGCATCTCATGAATATTCTTGTTCCATAGACTTCCTGTAAGGATTTTCCCAAACCTCCGAGGCGTTTTCCTCATTAACTTCATTCGGAGTTATTTTAATACTTCTATGGTAGGTGTTATTGTAAGCATCTTTTGAAGAACGTCAATGTATCGGTGCTTCCCAGTGTAAGTGAAGTATCTTGAAAGTTTGTCCATAATCGTCTTATTTACACGTTCACAAATAGACGACTTAATCTTTGAATAAGTTGAAAAAAGGGTGGTCCCTTTAGATTTTAAAAACGTTTTGACATTGGCATTGAAAAATTCTAAACCAGAATCACTCTGAGCATAGACTGGAGGGCTGCCAAGTCTCTTAAAGATTTTTTGATTGCGGGAAGAACATTTTTTGAATCCTTTTTTTAGAGAATCTGTGAATAATTTTCTTGAAAATGCGTCAGTTACAACAAGTATGTAGCGGTAGTTATCGTTTTCTCTGCTATATCGACCCAAATCAATTAAATCCATAGCAATTTGATAGTTTGGAAATCTGACCATAACTCGTCGACGTGCGAATTTTGAATTAGCAGGTTTATGAAGAGAATATTCCTTCAACTGATTTAACTTTGCAATCACTTCATCTTTATTTTTATTTTTGGATTGTTCTTAAGGAAGCCAGAAATACCACTAAAAGAACCAGGAGTATCAGGTCTGTGGTAATCCCTCTGAATATTAGACATGACTAATCAATAAACTTCAAATCCTTTTCAATTTATGTCATTTTTTATTTATTCTCTGCAAATACAACAGCACAACATAACCATAAAGATTAATGTTATTATAGCCACAATTTCTCCTACTATGTGTAAAGCATTCATATCAATTCCAACTAAATCTACGCATTCCTTATATTCCTTGGCTGAGAATTTGAAAATATCCGGAACTTAAGTTGAATTCAAGCAAGCGTAGTCTCCAGAATCAATTTTGAAAAATTTGGCGCCGTAGAATTTTTTGAAACAGACTTGAAACAGATCAGCTTCCCTAGTGAGAAAATATGTGGCGAAGTACAAGACCATTGAAGGGATCATCTTATACCAATTGGGGCTTTATAGGTCTAGAGCAACAAAGTTCGTAAAATGCTATTCCAACCAGAGCGATGACACAACACAAAATGCTTCAAGTAACGCAAAGATTCCGAAAATAATAGGCACAAAGTCCGGCTTTAGTGTACTACAATCTTTGATCTCCGTCGCCGTCTTTTTGAAGTCTTCAAATGTTGGAGAACTTGAGCAAGCAAATTTCTCCGATGAAATGTTGTAGAACTTGTAAGATTTGCGCTGGCAGGTAACACAGTCAGTTCTGTCACAAATGGAAGCATTATGTAAAAGAAGAACAAGCCAATGAGCAGACGTTTGTAAAATGATTCGGCCATTTCAATTGTTTAGTTTTATACGTGCGACCAGGACCGAGAGGTTTTATCAAATGCCATGCTAGCCTTGTAAACTAGAACCACCTCGACAACAAAATCAAATTTTAATTGTGGCTCGTTGCTGTGATGTAGATAGGTTAACCACACATCCGTCAGATTTTCAAATATGTATTTTTCGCCTTCAGGCATATCCAAAACATCTAGCAATCTTTTGGCGTTTACTGTTGCCAGACGAGTCAATATTGATTTTTCTTCTAGTTTGTCCACGTATAATTTTCCACTTTGGGTAATAATAATTGCGTATGTTGTCAATGTTCGAAATCTCCAATACAAGTGTGTTTACTTTTTTATTTGCTCAAACTTAAATCTCTCTCATTTTAAAATTTTTGGGTGCATACAATTGAGACTTGGTCTACCTGTTCTTACTTCGTTTCTGAACACGACAAAATTGAACCAAAAATGTCAAAGAAATTTGACTCCAAAGTTTATAACCAAGTTTGGCAGTTTTCCGGCCGAAAATTCAATGGTCAAAGGTGGTCAAATGTCAAAGGTCAGTTGCCAGGGCAATGTAAATAGTCTTAGTAACAATACCATTGCATATTACGGTCAACATACATAATTTCATTGAAAATTGATGAAAACTATTAAAACATTGGACTTAATTTGCCAGCTTTGAGGCAAAAACCTCATGTCCGTCAAATTAAAAAAAAACCTTAAATCGAAAAGTCAAATTTGATGACATACTTAAGGAAGCCCATATCACTCAGCAAAATGAAATAAACACTGAATACATGTGGAAAGAGTGTGGTGAACAATATTCATCAAGATTATAACTCAAATGTCAAGAAAAACCCCTGTCCATCTTGTCGTAATCAGCAAAATTGCTACTTTTTTTCGTCTACTGCTCGGAAAGCAAACCCGTACGCCCAGGATTTGCTGAATCAAGTAGGAGTAACGGTCACTTCTACTAAAGAAACTCATTTTAAAAGTCGTGGCACCAGTCCGATTCACTTTTATGGATTTGGCTTTCTAAAATGAATGCTTGAAAAAAGGACAACATCGAATCTAGGACGGAATTTGGAAAATTTCATAATAGGAATGAAACAGTGTTTCCATGGAAACAACAAGGAATTCTTCAATTCATCGAAATGACGATTACATATGCTTCCTAAGGTTCATGGGGAACTTGGAGGACCAATGTATTCCTCAGCACGTAGCCAAGCTGAAGTGATGAAATTCTTAGCGTGCAGCCAGGCCAAGGTTGAATGGTTTGCGTTCATGACAGTTTGAATTCTATTGCAAGACTGAAAGTAATTAAAGCCAACACCGCTGTGTAATATTTTGTTTTTATTTGTAATCATGTTTGCACTCTGTGCATATAAGAACATAGAGTAGATATGCGAAGTCAGTCTCTATTTTGATTTTAAAAAGCAAACAATGTCTTGTCCCAACTTACGAAAACTTCAGTACCGCATACTCTGCGCCGCTAACTTTTCTGGTTTAAGAAATTCTAATATAAACAGCGGACAGAATCCGCCAAGGTGTTTAGTGAAGACCAGATTCGAAGGATTATATAAAGATCTCCGCCAACTTCTCAAGAGTTCATATGGTCATATGAAAAATAAAGAGTTCCAAATAAGAATTGCATGTGCGATACAACTTCTAAGCATATGTGAAGAATATTTCACCACAAAAGATTTCGTTGAACGTTTGAAAATTCTTGCACAAATCAAAAAAATTACGTCCACTGTATCTGACAACTTAAATTCGATGAATTCTATTGGTGAGGCGGAATGCTATGCGTTAGAAAATTTATCACCAATTGAATCGCCACTTTGGCTTTATTTTATGATTGTCTTACTGAGTTACTTGGCCGATTTCAGAGAAGATGAATTGAAGATTAAGCTCGAATTGTTTTGGAAGAATTTCACAAAATGATTATCATTTGCAGCCTTGACGTATAAACCACAACTTAAGACTAATTATTCTGAATTAGCCGCAACATCCGGTAAAGCAGATATAAAAGCGAACAGAGCTGTCGAGTTCAACATTCAGTCTTTCCAAACGTCTACATATTCAAACATGTGCAATCCTCGCAAACCGTCAGCCATTAAAAAACCGTTGACTTGTCTTCAAGAACATCTTGCAAATTTTAGAATGGTAAGATTTGGCTCTGATGGTTTCTGGAAAGATTCTGAAGTGCAGAGAAATAACAACGTAATGGTTCGTCCAGGGATCTTTTTGATCCTGAAGAGTTTGGCTATTTTTTCAGAAAAATTGATCTGCATGTTACCATCTTTGTGCCAAGAGAATTGGTTTTACAAATGACCAACAATCTGTGGGACTTTTTTAAAGCGTTGAAGTGTGACGAAGAACACGAGGACTTTACTTTGGATATTGGAAATGAAAATGAATCAATTTGTCTTGGAGAAGAAGATGCCAAGCTTGTCATGGTAACCATTTTAGATTTTGAAATTAAGTTAATTACTCAAGGTTAAATATTTATTTATATTACAATTTGAATAGATTCGGAATTTCTCAAATTATTGTTAGCTTCAATCGTAAAATAAAATTCATACTGTTGTAGATTCAAAATTAAAATTTGTCGGAATGAATTCTTATTTTACATTCCTATTTTACAAGACTGACTTGTTCCCGTGAGCTGTGAAATCTATTGTTCAGTTTTGCAACAAATACTTGACATTCGGTGGTGAAGAAAATTGGCGATAACCCTATACTGGAGCTATTTAATAAATATTTAGCTAATTAAAGTCATGGGCATTTGAAAACATTCGTTCCACTTACACTTTGTGGTTTTTTTGGCATGGGCAGCCTTTCTTGCTGCTCAATTACGATTCGTACTTTACAGTACATTAATAAATCACTTGACATCCGGTGGTGAAACAAATTGAAGATAACACGAGAAGTTAAATTTAGTTAATTACAGACATTAACATTGGTCAACGCTAAAACGCTCGTTCGTTTTACACTTTGCGGTTCTTTTGTAGCATGGTCGGCTTTGCTAGCTACTCATTTACCATTCATGCATTACTTTACGCTAACGAATTAATTGATATCCGGTGGTCAAGCAAATAGACAATAGCGCGATGGTGGAGTTAATTATATTTAATTATTTACAGTCACGAGCATTTGAAAGCGTTTGCTTCATTTACACTTTGCGGTTTCTTTGTAACATGGGCGGCTTTGCTCGCTGCTCATTTATGATTCGTTTTTTACTGTACATTAATGATGCACTTGACATCCGTCGGTGAAGCAAATCGAGACGATTGTAAAGTTAAATTTAGTTAATTAGAGACATTAACATTCGTCAAGGCTAAAACGTTCGTTCGTTTTACACTTTGCGGTTTTTTTGTAACAATCTCGTTGTTGATACGGTGATCGTGCACTGCGACGCACTTCCTGACCACTTAACATCCGGTTGTCGATAACTTGTAAATATTAAAGGATGCTCTATGTAATTCTTTTGTAATAAATTAACGTTGGCATTAATTTATAATTCCTAATTAATATATGCAGATAATATTATTTTCCGTACAACTTTGAATTTTTATTTTGATAAAGTTTAAATAACAATGAAATCTAAAATCTAAAAAGTATGATGTTTTCTATTATTCCAAGTTTATTCGTTTATTATTTAGTTTGAACAGACTGACTTGATTTCAAGGCAGGTGGGACGGCGGGCAGGTGGGCAGGTGGGAGGGTGAGGGCGTGGGGTGGGAATGGTGGCGGCTTCTTGACTTTTTGCGGTTAGGCGGCATTCCTTTGTTGCGGTTTTTGGGTACAACATCTTACTTCATTACTACTTATCATGGTTGACGTTGAAAACTTTGAGAAAAAAAGAAGATCCGATTATGTTGGGTGTATTGGTGTGTTACGTGAAACAGGATTTGAAAGTAGAAGATTTCTATGATGTTGTCTTGAGGGAGTTGCCCTTGAATTATAATGATTTGAGTGGTTTTTGGGGTTCCTCAGTAAAGTAAGTTAACTGATTCATGCATTTCATACTTGGTGAAATAATTGTTGTTGTTTTAACAAAATTGTGTCCTTGTCTAATGATTTAATTTGTATGTGTCGTCGAATTCAAAAATCGGTTGTTCGTCGAACGTTGTGGCCTTATATAAATCTGGAGGAACTTCATTTTCCAGTGGTGCCAACTAATTGGACAACTCTGCGAAAGAAAGCCTTTGTTGATGGGTTAACAGGAGTAATTGCTTGTGACCGTTTCCGTAATTTCAAATTAGTGAAGCTTGGGACTTTAGTTTATATGTTTAACCGAACTTCAAATAAGCAATTGATCCCTATGATTGATTTAGTGGGTGGTGATTAGGTGGTAGTCTACAAGAATTAGTTATCTATGAATGTGTCGTTGTTTTATGGTTGTGAAATGATATTGAAAGTGCTAATGTCTAAATTGCAATGAAGTAGTAATAAATGATTGTTTGAAATAAATTAATTTGTCATTTCTAGAGGGTGATGCTATATGTTGTGTGTTATATGTTAATTCATAGCTTGAAAAGTGAATAAAATTGTGTGATGGATTTCTGAATATTTTGTCTAATTATTGAGAATAATGATCCATATTAGTGAATTACTGTTGTGTAATGTATTGGAACAATTTAATTGATTTTAAGTTGATTTCCCCGATTATTTATGATAATTGAAATGTGAAATCAAATCCTCCCCAATCCATGCGTGGTGTCGAAATTGTTTCTGGTATTTCCCTTATGCGTAATTGTTTTTTAAAAGAAATAATGTAGCATTCGGATTATGCTTTGATTCTGAGATCAGTTTGTGGGTTATACGGAAGGGAAGGAGAAAGTATTATTTGAATATTTGTGAAGATTAAGTAGTGTATCTTGACTGTGATTTAGTTAACTCAAGGAATGTCATGGTTCTGAAGTAGTATAATTAAATTAAAGAATTCGATGAATTTGCGTTGAATTTGTAAAATTCGATCTATCTTGCATGCGCGTGATCGAATGATGGGCGTAATATTGTGCTTTAGGATTGAGAGAATTGAGATCGATTTTATTGGTCTTAGCTGAATCTGAATGGGATTTTGTTGAAATGATTTTTTTTTCTTTTCGTATGGATGCATTGCATAGTAGAAGTGGTGCACTTATGTCCGTGTGAAAAGAAATGAGATTCGGGTGTGTGCGTAAGTGAGGAGCAGCTGTGTGATAGGATGAAGGGTGGATGGTTGTGTTTTATTGTTGCTCGGGTAACAGTTGGTGCTCGGGGTTGACTGTGTGGACGAGGGTGAAAGGATGGGAACAAATGGATTGTCTGAATGTGCTTGGAGGTTGAAATAAAATGTTAAGAGAGAGAAAGGGTAGAATTGTGTTGGGTTTATTTCTGTTCGGTTTGTTTAGTTGTCAGTGTGAAAGTTAGAATTTTAATTTTACAAGGTGGTGGTGAAAGTGATTCATTTTGTTGAGAGAGAAAATGGCAGCGATAAGTTGGCAATTATTTCTCTGGTTGAAAAATCGTTTTATGAAATTATTAAAGTTGGGTTTTCGTGGGGGATCAATTGGAAAAAGTGAGACTAATAGTGAATGTCAGGATGAGGTGGGCGTAATGGTAAGGATGTTAGGAATATACGTGCATAATTTGATGAAAATTATTAATTGTAGGATAATGTTAAAAGCTGGTAATTTTATTTATATAATTGTGCAAGTAAATATTGTACGTCTGTTGTTTTTATAGGTGGTTGGAGAAATAGTTAGGGATCCTGGTCCCTTTGATGATGATGATGAAGTGAGGGAGTTGCGGGGGTTACAAACCACTAGCACTTCCACTTTTAATTGACATGACCAATCGGTCCAATCAATATTGCACAAACACATTTACAAGAATAAATTGAAAAATAACAGTAGATTAGCATGAATAAATGGCTTGTAAAATCCATCTAGGTATGAATAATTTTTGATAATTGTAAGGTCAGTTCAGGCCAGATTCATATTCCGGGTCAGTCAGTACAAAAAAGAAAATTAAAATTGTCAGATAAAAATTAAGAATTAAAAGTGTCATTTAAAAAAATTGTTATACGGTTATTTGTCCAGGTGTGTCATTTAAAAAATTGTTATACGGTTATTTGTCCAGGTGTGTCATTTTCAAATTTAAGATCAGGGTTACAAGGAGTCAAAGGGTAAAATAAACAATAAAATAATTATGAAATAAATAAAAAAAGAGGCCTGCAGTCCATCAACCGAACGGGGTAAATAGATGAAAATGAAAGAAATTAAAAGTCAATATTTACAGTATAAGTCATCGAGGCTCGGGGGTTACGACTAGCACTACATGTAGTTGAGAAACACTTGACTCAAAAAGGCATAAAGTTTAAAGGCAAATTGCGGAACGATTTGATGGCCGGAGATTAGATTCAGCAATTCGACACCATTTATCAACTCCGGTAGGTATTTGAGTCTCGCTTCTCCATGCCCTGAACAGGACTCAATAATGTGGTAAATAGAGTCTATGCCTCCACAATAACGACATGGCCGGCCTTCACCACCAATCTTGAGACATTTTATTTTGTGAAAGACGGTTGGGTAACCTAGCCTGACCTGTGCGATACAAGTTGCTATTGTGTGTGGCAAGACATTTTGCGAAGGATAATATTTGTGTAGGAAAAGCTAATGTGTGTTGAGGGAAGAGTGGATTAAATATCAATGGGTTGCGTATCATAAGTGAAAGCGAGATAAAAGAATTGAACGCCTGGATAGGACTCTTTCTAGTATGTGAAACGTTACTAGTACAGTGCTGCAATCACTGGAATTATCGTAGATGAAATTTTGCATGTTATACAATAGTCAAGCATAAATGAGAAAAATGTGAAGTATAATTTTGTGTGTATTCAGAATAGTAATGAAATGTGTAGTCAATGTGTAATGTCAATGTCATGAAATTGTAGTAGTTATTGTAATGTTGGGTTGAATTGATGTTCATACAGTGAAGGGATTCTAAAAAGTTTTGTTTGTTTAGGTGACGGTAATAGGAGGAATTAAAAAGAGAAGATAAGAATGTGAAGGATAATTCATGGTGACAAAAGTCAGTAGGTCTTATCTTGTCACAGAAAATATTAGTTGCGGTGTAGCGTTAAATTCAGGTTGTTAACATATGATTTTTGATAATATTCTAGGCATTGGGTTGGTAATTGTTGATTGGAATTTTGTGTCTACATGTGAAATGAAAGATGTGAGTGTTGTATTACTATTCGTCGAAATTGACGGAAATTAAATAAATTGTTGATGAATCTGCTTGGTTGAGATTGTGAGAAAGGAAAGTGGATGATGAAATTAGCTTGCTTTTATATTATTTTAATTGCTATTCGTTGAGGAATTCAATGGAAAATTGTAGTGATTCTGTAAAGTTTTAATAAAAAGTACTGGGTGATAATGTCTTTATTTTTGTTATTCCCATTAATATTGTGTTTATAATTTTTTTTATTTGTGTCAAGCTAGAATTGCATTGATGAGAAATGAGTTTTAAAGAAAAATGTGACATTATTATTGTTTTCGACATTATTAGTGGTTTTGCGATTGATAGCTAGATAACTAGATACCATGATAACTAGATAGCGTCAGTCCAAACAAAGACATGAGTAGTGATTGAAGTGTGATTTTGATTCATAATCTGTGAATATGCTGATTCATTTGAGCAAGTTCTTCAATAATGATTTTGGAATTAAGGTAGAATTGAAGTGAATTAATGGGGTTTTGTGTAATCAACCTGAGTAATATTGAATGATAAAAGAATGTCGTTTGAATCCTATGTATTCTTCTGCGTAATGGTTTCGGAATTAGTCAAAACATGAGATAAATTGTGTTGTTTGTGTTGCTGTAATGTTTATATTATTAACTCTGTTAGTTGAATTAGTAAGATTCGGATTTACATTCGTTTTTCGTCAGTTCGTCGTCATGATTATGTAAAAATCGACTTGATGTTGAAAATAAATATACGTGTTGTGATGCAGTGAAATTGAGATTCTTAAGTTGAAACTCTAACATCGTGAAATTAGGGAGGGACATTAAATTGAGGATGACAGATGGAACGAGAGATTAGTCTCGCTACTCCCGAATTAATGTATTAATAGGAAGAAATAGAATTAGTTATGGAAAGTTGAAGAAATGTAAGAAATGAGGCAGGTAAAATAATGTTGTTAATATGTTCTCGTCATGTTACATGTCGTTGTCCATTGGATATGTCATTAAATTGATTTTTATCTGAAGGAGTTGATTGGCGAATGGTTTGATATGTAAGTTTGATCACAAAGTAAGCGTTGTGGATTTTTACGTAATTAAATAGGAAATTAATGTTGTCGTTTTGGTTTCTTTTGTATAAAGTATAGTTAAGTTAAACTTGAGAATGTATCGATTACTGAGGGTTTTGTAAATGTGGATTCGATAAGAGTTTAATTCATTAAGCATAAACTCTGTTAAATAAAATCGTTTTTAAAGAAGGTTTGCGTTTGTAAATAAATTCATTTGTTAAAATCGGGGAATGTGGAAAAATTCCTTGACTTGTGTATAACGTTGTTTATTTGCTTGCATGGATGGAATTACTAAGAGTGTTAAGTTGTTGTCGGTTTTTCTTTCAGGTAAATAGAAAGAAACTGGAAAGTGGAAAATCAATTGAATAATTACGCTGTGGGAAATATTGTAGGGGAAAGCTAAAACTTTATGTAGAACAGAACGTGGACCTTTGTAATAGTTTGCCTCGCTTTCTCTTAATACGCTCGCCTCGAAAGGAGTAGGTGAGTGGAAAGAACTGAATTGAGTCCAAAAACCCTTGTATTGAATTGAATATGATAATTTTGAGTGACACCATCTAATTATCCTGTAAATGTGCTAAGTGGAGAAATAAGATGTCCCACTCAATTATGATTAAGGAATATAACATGATGGGGTTCGGTGTCAACTTGAAAATATGTTAATCACGAAATATAGATGAATAATTTAGTATGTAGGTTGTATTTAATTAAGGTGCCGGTGGAATTCTAAGATTCCAACAATTCGATTCGATTAAATAATGTACATGGATATTGGTGTGGTTTAGAATGTTGTTCTGTCGCCTGAGTGGATAGAACAATTCAATATGTAAATGTTATTGTCATAAATTCGAATTCTAGTTTTAGGAAGAGTAATGTCAGTTAGCCATTGAAATTTTATGAATACATGTAACGTTCGTACTTTGTAATGGAAGATGTTATGTGTAGATGTGCAACATGCGTTTCAAATAATTTTAATAAATCGTTCTTAGTCGAATTGATCGAATTTGGAAAAGATTTATGATGTTGTTCTTTGATTCAAATACTTAAGTTTAAGGAATGGAGTAATGAGAAAATGTCCAAAGTTTTGTTCCTTTGTATTAAGATGTTAGATGTGTTTTATTTGTGAACTACCCTGATTTGAATTTTGTGTAGTCCATCCTATCCGGATTAAGATGAAATAATCGATTTGTACCCATTGAGAAGGTTCGGAGAAAGAGTGAATGAATACGGAAATGCTGTATGTTCAATGGATATTTGGCTGGAAATGTATATCAGAGATGTTGGGTGAACTACAGTCATTGCAGCCGTATGAAATGTGACTGGCCAGTCCTTCCCGTGAGAGCGGGAGAAAGAGTTAATGTGTTTTGCAGTTCTTTTTATTAATCGGAGAGAATGAGCTAATTTTCTTTTGAGTTGTTAATGTGTACACATAAATTGCTCATGTAAGAATAATGAGTTTAAGTTTGATGCGATAATCTAAATCACAATGAAGAATTATTTTGCGAAATCTCAATTCGGAGTGACTCAATAGTCGCTGCTTCCCGGGTTCGATAATTTAAATATTTTCTTGTTTAGCGCTAATCTTTTCCTTCTCAAAGTATTTCGGTTAAGTTTATGAGTGTTACTGGGTACTTTACTGGTGTTAGTTGGGTTTAGTTTTGATATTGCTGTTGGAATTAATATTGCATTCTCAGGGTGTGTTGTTCCAGTAATGAATATTCCTTTATCTTGTAAGTGACGCTGGTTTAGATATATTTGAGCACATTCTGAATATTTCAAAGCTTGAAATAAATCGTTAGGGGTTGGATAATCCTTGGATTCTTTGAGGTTAGATAAGTGTATTGCTAATATTGATCTTTTTATGGCGTCGTTAATGAATTGGGAGTTGTAATGCGAATGGATGAAATGTAGAAATAATCTCGTGTTAAAATAATGTTCCGTGATTGATTGGTTGGATTTTTGTTGGAATTGCAAACGATTCTCATGCATGAGTATTTGATTGTAGTGTATGTGAAAGGTACTCATTAAATCGGTTGCTAATTCCTCGTATGTAAAGGGTTTGGGGTTCAGGATGTCGGACATGAGATTATGATCTATATGCCATTAGAAATTGTTGTGCAGTCCCTTGTAGTCTATTTGCTAATTGGTATCCCCAGAATTCCTTACGAATGTTCAAGGCTCTCATTTGTGTAACGAGAGATTGTAAAAATAATTTTGGGCATTCGTCGCCATTGTATGTTCTGTGAAATAAATTATTGTGTAATTGGTCTGAATTCATTTTTGAGATTAAAAGTTGTGAATTGGACTGAAAGTGTACTATATGTGGTTGGATATTTATAAATTTTGCAAAACCGTGTTTTGCTTGAGCGTTACAAGACGGTTAAGCTTGAAGAGAAAGTTAACAAGATAGACGGGAAGTAAAATCAATCATTTGAGGGTGTTGGTTGTTAGTTTGTTTGGTCTAAAGCTATGGGAGTGGTTAATATAATGTTATAAATGCCTAGATAAATTTAGCGAATCCTAGAAGAGTTGGTTGACCTGGTGCGTAACTTTTGTTGTTGCTTCCACGAGTGAATATAAGGGTTTCGTTAGGTAAATGAGCAATAAAAATGGTTGTGGAATGAAATGAATGCTGAAGTAGAAGCGCGTGTGACTTGATTATTTCTTGCACGCGATTGAGAGAATGAATACAAGTGAATAGGAAATGAAGGAAGGAATGGGAATTGGAATTTAGTAAAAAATAAAAGGTTTTGCTGAAATTGCCTGACTTAGTTTTATGTGGTGAGATCTATTATCAAGTTTTATGCAAAGCTAAGCCAATGGTGAATATACAGGAAGAGTAGTATTGCCTTTGTTAATTTTAGCGAGTGTGTGAATGAACGAAGACGAGTTTTGTTCGCGTGACGAAAAAGATGTACGTGTACGCATTGGAACTGGTTCGTGTTATTTGTTCAGTTGTTCGTGCATGGATTCAGTTTAGGTCAAAGTGACTGATTGATCGATACTTTTGGGTGGAGTTGAATCAATGATTAGGTTGAAATTGTGTTTATCTCACGTATGTTTTGCTGAGTTGACGTGAGCGGAGGCAAGAAAGGAAATGTATTTGTTTGCCGAATTTAGGTTAGATCGAATGGATTAAATAAGTCGATATTTCTAATGCGTGTCGAGCCTTTGGCTCTGTTGAGTAAATGAAAAAAATGTGTGGCTCGTGTGACTTAATTTTTCGGACTGAAAATATTGATTTGCCCGATTTTGTTGAATTATTGGGATTGCATAGTGTGAATCTTAATTAAAAGAAATTTAATTTTGTACATTACCTGGGGAAGAATTTGAAAGAAGAGATGAGTGAATTTTGGAGGCCTGGGTTGTTCTAGATGTTGATGATGTTGAAGAACAGGTTCGTTCCGGGAGTTCTACCACTCAGATTTTGAAAAAAATCTGGGTTTTGACACCCTGTACAGGAGCACCAGTGAAATTCGGACTTGTGGACGCGGATGAAAATGCCGAATTTCTAGAGACTTGTGAGTGAGAATGAAGAGAGACTCAATGACCGTGCTGTTCGAGATGTGAGATGAACAAGACAACTCTTTATTGGGTCTAACTCGTACGATGGTCGGTTTTCCACTGGCTGTCGCCGCCGCCAACTTTCTCTCTCTCAGAAAGTGAAAGAAGGAAAAAAGGGCTAAATGGGCCAGGCCAGGCTTTTCATGCCTGACCAATATTTGTGGTTCAGCGAACTGAACTGCTGAATTACACTATGCCTGTAGCGTATACTTCTAAATGCCTACTGTGTTAAATTAAAAATTCTTCAAAACATTGTAGAGTACATTTTCCAGGCTGATTTGAACTTTCTTCAGTTAGACTACCCTTATGGCGCCCTGATTTAGACAGTTTTGTATGAGCACAGATGGTTTAGTGGGTATTTTGTTCAGCTTTTCAGTAGTTTGGAATTAGAGTAAAAATTGGACACGTCTGCTCTCCTCGAATTCAAATCTTCTTCCCAAGCTGCATTTATTGTCGAAGGTCAACCCGCGACAAAATCCGCGGCATTTTCTTGGCATTCCGCCATATTTTTCCGCATAGATGGGACCTTCGTATTTATTTGTGGTGGAAGTCTGATTGAAAAGTCAATTTTACTCACAGCTGCTCATTATATTACGGACGCGCCTCCGCGTCATTGCGGTGTAAAAGATTACAACGTATGCAATTACAGTGCAGACATTACAGTGCATACAATTACATCGCAATGACAATTACAGTGCAATGACAAATGCAACGCATGCAATTACATCGCATACTACTACATTGCAGTGACAATTACAGCGCAATGATAATTACGTTGTAAGTAATTCCATCGCAACAATTGCAGCGCAATGATAATTGCATTGCAGCTAATATTTAAAGTCAACCCAACCAACTTCACCACGAATAATCAATGCTTT
>WJEZ01001282.1:0-18488 GCA_009869925.1 Thalassaphorura encarpata | reverse complement strand
TCACCCTCCTGGTTCTCGTCATAAAGGCTACACTACGAAGGCAGGGTTTCCCATGAATGATACGCATATGCATGATATGATCAAGCCAAGTTAAATTACATCAACTTAATAAAGCTAAGCTAAACTAAACTAAGCTCTCAGCTAGGCTAGGCTGGTTGGAAAACAGAAAGCAAGCAAGTGGCCTGCCTGCGTTTAATTTATTGAGTTGGACCACCTTACCATTCTCAGTCCGAGTGCAAGTCCAGAGGAAAAACGTAAGAAAAAGATCTCCAGAGACTCCAGATAAGGAATTTCAAGTTGAGTGCAGTACAACCCGGGTTAATAAATCATGATTCAACCGTGTTGTTTGATTTCTCACCGGAATGGGTGCAGACTCATTGCCATCATTGATATGGTAAGTCAATTATAATTCAGAACAAGATTTTATATTCTTGTGCATTGTCAAATTGTGATAACGGCATGCTGTGGTTCTAAAATATTTTTCCTTCAACTCATCCACATGTCGCGTACTGTAGCCATCAACCCAGCGCCAAATATTCTAGGTCAATCAGAAACCGATTCAATATTCAATCCTACATCTCAGAAGAACAGAGTAATATTAATATCTGCCTATAACTTACACTAAATTACCTACACCATATTTAATCTATTGACCATAAAACCTGTTAAATTGTATTTAATAGCAAGCAGAACTCATTTATTGCTTAAGTCTAGTCAGGATTAGGAAGATTTTGCCGGATTTGTATGCATTTCGCGACCGTTGTACACCTGGGTTGACTGACTGCAGAAGAACTACAAGAGCGTTGTAACTTTAATGAAATGCAGAGCAAAAATGTTATTACATAGTGAAATTTTAGGCAATGTTCTTTCACAACTTAACAAGTAAAAACATATGCGAGTCGAGTCGGTGTGTACGAGTACTGTTCAGAATAAGAAATCAACACTTAACTTAACTTGTAACTTTTGAAGTTACTAGATACTTCAAAATTTAGTTTCATCCACAAGCATTATCTAGTCATGAATAACTCATTACATACTGATTGTTAAAAATTTCATACTGCGTCATAACAAGCAAGGATTTAGAAGTGTCCTGCACTTAACATCTATGCTGACTAGTTTATAAATGATAACCAATTCCTCATTCATTTCATTCAGTGTATGAAAAAATAGACTTTCCATTCATTGTGTCACTTTTTTTCTTATTGACCCGGCCAAAATTGATAGTTTTTGACACCAATTTAACAGTATATTTCTCGTAACAAGAAGCATTCAATTATGGTTATTCTTGAGCGTGCACTTTTTGTTGAGTTACTTCTTTTCATTTATTATATGCATCTCATCGCATATATATTTCATTTTTTCTCTTTTGGGTCAAGTAATATGTTTGAACGCTGCTAATCGACATTAAATTAAACTTTCAGATTGGATCTGCCTTTGGAATGATGACGGGTATCCTCATCCTCATCGCAATTTTATTTTTCAAAGAAGAATTATTATCAGAACTGTTGAAAGATGAGAGAGTACATCGGGATTATGAACTCAGAGAATTTCTTAATCAGCCAGGTAATCATATGAATATTAAAGCAGATTTTATAACAACCGGATGAATAAAATGAGCATATTCTGGAAATTGTGATTAGCAATAATTTAATGACCTCCTTCTTTTGTACTTTTCCCCCAGCCGGACTTCAATACACTCTCGTCGGTTTCACAATTTTCATTTGCGTAGTTGAACTGGTCATAGCACAAATTCTTCTCAAAGGAGCTCGCACAGTAAGTTTCCGTTCCATTAGTACGTTCACATTGAATATTTTTTTTTTGCATAAAACAATTTTTCACAAATTGCTAGAATTTCCCACATTTAATTCCTTGTTCATTTTTTTTTCAGCAAAATCCCATCAAATGCTACTTGTGGTTCAAGATTCATTGTGGACTCTTTGTTCTTGGGATTTTATTTACAATCCTTGCCATCATTACTTCAACTGAGAGAGTATTAATTACAATCGTTGGGCTCATCGGACTCGCTTATCAAGCTTATAGTCTTTGGGTCGTTCGTAGTTATGTGAATCAACTCAAAGGTGGAAGGAATTCTGCACTTCGATGCAGTACGGATAAAGATCTGGACAAAGAGCAGGAACAACCATTGCAAGATATGCAAAAATCTTAAGCAGAGTGCTAATGCTGCTCTCTTGTCTTGCTCTCTGGGATTAAGATTAAAATGCGGAGATGAAATCTTAATTTGATTATACTCGTATTATAATAATTAATTATTCTGAATCCGTACCAGCATCAAGTAATTACATTACATTATTATCGTGAGTTAAATTGTTACATATGTAAGTATTCTATACGTGCGGTTGAATTTATTTCATGTTGTGTTTTGAGAAGTTAGTATTTAGTAATAGCAATGTGTTTTTTAAAACAATAAAATGCGTTCACAGGTCACACAGTCCGTAGTTTTTAGAGTAGACGACCTACGGTAATTATAATTAAATGACACACATAAAGAGTTTGAAGCAAGTTAGACGGTTTGAATAGTATATTGTAAATCCCAGGACCGAATTACATAAACAATCTGCTCCTGCCACAAACGGGGCTCTTTGCAGAAAAAATTTAAAAAGCATTAGAATTTGTTACTTCACTTGATCTCACGCACATTGTTTTCCATAAAACCAACGTATACTTTTTGAAACACTTTATTCACTCCTACTTATTTCTTTGCTAAAATTAGTTGAAAATGTCTAAACGCTTGACGAGATTGTCCTTGGTGGCAAAACCTATTGGGAAGCCCGTAATTGAAGACAAAAAACCAAATGTCAAGGCAAGTTCAAGTACTAGTGCAATGTCAAAGAAGCGAGATAAGCTTAAAGCATTAGCAGGCTCATCCTCAAGGAGCGAGTGGCCCTCGAAAAGTAATTAATAAATTGTAAATATTGTCTAGCGTATCATTCAATTAATTTACATTTTATTAGGCAAAAAGTCAAAAATTAAGCCCGGCTGGACGGATACGAAATTGAGATCAAGTCGAGTGTCCGACAAAAATCGTATAATGGAAAAAATGTATAAATGTATAATGTATAAATCATAAAATGCGTTGAACAATTTGATTGGGTGGTTTTAATTTTTGTAGTTGTTGGTCATTTTTGCCTTCATACTCTTTTTCAGTTGGAACCACCAATTCTGAAGCATGAGATTTTTTGGCAGGTTTTGATTTCTTTTTAACATTGGCATCAGCATCCGTGCCCGTGTCGCGACTTAAATCAGCATGTACTGTTACATTGAGATTTTGACTACGGGCCTCATCCAATTTTTGTTGTACGGTGCATGGCGTAAAATGTTAGAAAAAGTCAGAAAAGTAAATTTTAACTGAGGTCAACTCAAGCTGCAGAGGCAAGAAGTTTCTAATTTATTCTTTGACGAGCAACATTCCTACCCTACCCGTACTAGCCTACTTTTAACTACAATGTGTTGGTATGCGTTAATGTTGTGTTGGACATGTCGACGAGCTTATTATCATTCATAGAAATGTGTCGTAAATTGTACCACGTTGTAAGTAAAAGAATGGTATTGAAAAAAGGGCCCCGTTTGTGAAAACCTTATCAGTCGCATCATAGCTCTGCTTACCCCATATAATGATTTGCCTTCGTTCGCATTCGATCAGCTGATGCAGTTACCCCAAATGATGAAACGAGTGCGCATTATTTGAAATTTAGTTTTTCAACCCAAACGACTCGTAGCAGAAATTCTTGTTGTGTGTGTATATTTGTCTGTTGTTTGTATTGAAATCTTGTAATAAATTGACCAACGATGTCTTCTAAACGTGTGACAAAAGCGAAAGGGCGAAAAGTTGAAAGTAGGAGTGCAAACAGAGATGTTGTAGAAGCAGAAAATGGAACAACCCTCCTCACCTTTGAATGCAGTGGCGCTTGCGGAAGAAGCGAATGCACTCATTGCCAGGGCAAGTCAACTTTAGTTTCAAAGGATGAAGGACCTAGCAGTAGTAAGCCTTGACTAATGTAATTGTTGTTGTTCAATGAATCCACTACACTTTGTTTTCATTTTAAAAGGCAAAAGAATGAGGGTTGCAACTGCTCCAACTCAGCGCAAGTTGAAACCCAGTGGTGTCCAGTCAGTTCTAGATGAATTTAACTTGGAACCAGCAGGACCATGGGACATAGAGTGTAGGACATGTGGAAAATCGTTCAAAAGGCTGCAATTCTTGTATCAGCATCGTAGAAACATTCATATTCCAGATTACAAGGGACCCAAATACTTGAGGTAAGTTGTAATGACGTTATATGTGAATTTGTTTAAAAGTCGATTATTTCTTTGTCAGTCCCAACATTGATCCACCACCAGTTGATCCTATTGAATGTCGCATTTGCGGGAAGACATGTCCTAATCGTCGTGGTATATATGGGCACCTGACTAAGTCACATAATCCAAGAATTGAGGAAGGTGATTACTTAAGGTAACGATTACTATCGACTACTATAACATGATATTTGTATTTCACATGATGTGATATGTTTTAGAAACAAATCGTTGATACTACAAGGGAGTTGTTGCCGCATTTGCAGTTCAGTTTTCACAAATCCTAGGTGTTTAACTCTTCATGTTCCGGACTTTGCCAGAGTGGATGATGAAAGGTACGAGTGGTTATTAGTAAAAACGGTGAAGGATTCCTTAACCTTTTGTATGTTTTCAGAAGTCACAAACGTGTAATCAATTGCCGCATATGCAAAAGAAAATGTTCGACCAAAAAAACTTTGCTCAAGCATCTATCGTCGCAACATGTTCCGAATGTTGAAAAGTGTAACTACACAAGGTAATCAGCATTTGTATAAAGAAGAGAATAGTTTTAAAGTACGTCATCCATGGTTGTAGTCAAAGTAGGACTTTGTCGGAAGGATTGAATAGACACTGCACCATCTGTAAGAGGACGTTTTCAAATCGAGCTCGTTTGCTCAGCCATCGAAGATCAACCCATGTTCCAAATTACGAAATAATCCAAAACGAAAGAACACCTCTAGCAGGTAGTACATAGTAAAGTGATTTCAGAAGGTGTTTCTGATTACAAATTTATTGTTTCCGTTTAAAGAAAGATGCATCAGCGATGTCGATTAATGAGTGCCGAATTTGCGAACATTTATTCAAAAGTAAAGTTGTTTTGTATAGGCATCAAATATATTGCCATAATCCAAAAGTTGAGGAGGCATGGTATCTAAGGTAGTTTGTGGTAGTAAAGTGTATGGACCCAGCTGACATGATTTTGTATTATTTTAGAGATGAATCTGTGCAATTGCTTTCTAATCAATGCTACGTTTGTGGAAGAACTTACAAAAACCTACGAGGTTTGCGGACACATATCAGCCAAAATCATGGTCCAAGATCCAAACATGCTGCATTGAAGTAAACTAAGTTGCAATGATAAATGTAGGCGCTTCTGAATATTCTCTACATGTTTATATAGGAGGTTGAACCGGAGGCCATACAGTCCATTATTTGTATGCCGCATTTGTCAAAAGTCTTTCTTATGTGAGCAAAGTTTGTTGGAACATCTTTCTATCATCCATATTCCAACAGTTCAAGAGATCGAGTACGTGACGCAAGATAAAGTACTGAAAATATTAGACATGTTTAAGAACACATGATTTGTTGTTTTAGTGACAGCATTGATTTAGCACAACTTGAATCCAGTTACAGTAAGTATGATAATTGGATAAGAACCTTTGAAATTAGCGCATGTACTTTTGCAAAGAGGGCTCTTTACAAAAAGACCTCTTTTCTAGGTGCAATTTACTGAGAACCATTCACTCAAATTTAACTTAGCGTACTTCTCTTTTATTTTATGTTATAGATAAACTCCCAATTGATGAAGCATCTCAAAGTCGTAATGACGTTGTAATATTAACAGTAATATTCATCAACGTGCAAGGACTGACGGAAAAAAAAATTGAGCAGTTAAAGATTATTCAAGAAAAGCGCAACGCAGATGTCGTTGCTCTCAGCGAAGTAAGCGCTGGTGAGGAACAATATTTTCAGGAGTATAAGCAACGCGTACTAGCCAATGCTTTTCCAAACTTTGACTTGCATGTCATTCCTTGTCATTGTATCAAAAAACAAAATTCGAAGGTTGTCATGGCATGATTACGTTGGTCAGGAAGACTCTGCATTCTACGTTTGTCCCTGTACCATTGATCGGTACGCGACGTGGATGATCATCGACAGCTGTGTGTGGATCTTAGTACAGCTAGCGGAGTTTCAGTGCGTCTTGCAAGTGTCCACTATAAGTCTGGACAAGTTGGTTGTTCAGTTGATGGGCTGTTTAAGCGCATCCAGATGCGTTCGACGTTATCAGTATTGTCAAATGCTCCCGCCGGAACATATTAAAGTAGCCGGTGGAGATTTTAATTGTCATCCAACTTGGAGGCAGTTTGGTGAACTGATACAACTCTTTGAAAATGAAGGACTTTCCGCTCAATCTATCCTGGACCTTTGGAAGAAAGTGGATGGAGAGTGGCCATGGACGCATAATGGAGGGCGAGGGCGCAGAAATAATTTTTTGGACCATGTGTTTGTTGATTCTTCGACTAACACAAGCGTCAAGCTTTTAGGCCCACCAGATTTTATCCTGGATTCTGACCACCCAAAATTCCTCGAGTTAACCCTGAAGCAAAGGTTAACTCCAAACAAAAAAACAATTGAATTCAATTATCCTAGATGCCCAGATTGTGGACTTTGCTATACTTCTAAGAAAAAAGTGCACACTAATTGTCCGTACACACCACCGGAACTTCAACGGTTGTACCTATCTCTATTAAATAAAACTGTACCGAAACAGTAGACTCGTTTACATCCAAATCGATTAAATAAGACATTGACTTAATGACGCCGAATTATTTGTGGATAATAATAAGTTCTCCATTAGAATACCCTTCAAAAGAAGAACAAGTTTGTAACCACGGTTTTTTAATACGTGTTTTTACCCTAAGGTGGAGAAGTGTTTGAAATTTGTTAAAAGTATTGTGTTCTATCGATAGCGTTGTTACCTTACGTTATTACAATACACTGTTTTCAACTATCAACTCTAGAATTTATTAGTGCATCACAATTACGTCTCGCTTAATTGGGAGGTTAAACTTCTTGTAAGCCATCCAAATGTTTTTAAATAATTTTTATCCAGCAGTTGTGACTGTTCGTGTTAGTTAATGGACAAAATGATTATTCATTTATAGCATGACATGTGAAATCGTTGTAGCTCATGTAGTATATCTTTAGATTGTACCGATTTTTATTACATTCTTCGAATGAATTGAAATAAAATTACAGCAAGAACAGATGTCTACCTCTTTTAATTCCTTGGCATATTCTTGGTATCTGACCTGATAGACGAGAATGGCAACCTGAATTACACAAATTTATAGCACCAGAGAATCTGCCTTCCAATTTTGGTGGTGGATCAAGTAGTAATTAAGAGAACAATTTCTGACACTGTTGTCAAAAAATGTTTTCGCAAAACTACTTAATTCTAATGGTTGTGGTCAGGCAACGGTGTAAAAAATCTTAGGTAAAGTCAGTTCAGGTCAAACCCTGCAGCTATACTGGAATAAGGAAAATGAAGTCGATGTGTGGTGGCAAAAATCTCAATTGGTCTTAACAAGTCATTGAGTTTTGAAATTCTAACTTTAATGCTTGTCTTCCAAATTTTATTTCCCAATACCCTTTCTAATAATCTACAATTGATACAAAGTTAGAATTGCGTATGTTGTTTTATTCAAAACTTGAAGGAATTAAAATGGAGCACAAAAGTTTGGGCTAGAACTCAAATTTTTTGAACAACTTTTATTGAACTAAAATTCATAAATTAAGTTTAAACTAGATTCAATTCTTGTTTTAGAAAACAAAAAGGACCCCCTTTGCAAACTATAATTTTGCACTTAAAACGTCCTTTTGTCAATGTCATTTCTCAAAGGAGCTCGTACAGTAAGTTTCCGTTCCATTAGTACATTCACATTGAATATTTTTTTTTTGCATAAAACTATTTTTCACAAATTGCTAGAATTTTCCACATTTAATTCCTTGTTCATTTTTTTTTCAGCAAAATCCCATCAAATGCTACCTATGGTTCAAGATTCATTGTGGACTCTTTGTTCTTGGGATTTTATTTACAATCCTTGCCATCATTATACTTCAACTGAGAGAGCATTAATTACAATCGTTGGGCTCATCGGAGTCGCTTATCAAGCTTATAGTCTTTGGGTCGTTCGTAGTTATGTGAATCAACTCAAAGGTGGAAGGAATTCTGCACTTCGATGTAGTACGGATAAAGATCTGGACAAAGAGCAGGAACAACCATTGCAAGATATGCAAAAATCTTAAGCAGAGTGCTAGTGCTGCTCTCTTCTCCTCTCCTGCTCTCTGAGATTAAGATTAAAATGCGGAGATGAAATCTTAATTTGATTATACTCGTACTATAATAATTAATTATTCTCATTGTAATCAATCCGCGCCAGCGTCAAGTAATTACATACATTATTATTGTGAGTTAAATTGTTAAATATGTAAGTATTATTCTATAAGTGTGTTTGAATTTATTTCGTGTTGTGTTTTGAGTAGTTAGTTATTAATTAGTAATGTTTTTTAAACAGTAAAATGCGTTCACATTCACAGTTCAGTGTCCATCGTATTTGCCTAATTTGATAGAGCAGACGAACTTATAATTAAATGTCAATGACAAGCATAAATTAATAGAAATCAGTTAGAAAGTTTGAAATTTTTTTGTTAAAATCCGAGTACCAAATTATTTTGGCTTTTGAAGAAGTTAGTCCTACTTAAAAATTTCAATAAGTCGGCTGAATTATCAATGTTATTCAAAGTTTCAATAAATTGTTGATGATATTGTTGGAAATGTTAATATTTTAAATTATAACTTTTACACACTGGAGATTTTCTTAAAATATCGTTTGAATAGAGTTTTTTTTGCTAGCTAATCCACAAGCCATCACAGTAAATAGAATATAACGCTTAAAAAATGCTAACGAAAAAATTAGGTTGCTGGTCGAATTACAATTTATTCTACGACTGAGACTCAGACTCTTGTACTTGAAGTATTCTCTCTACTAGTAGTATTTGAGGTTGAAATTGAATTGGACCAATTTGAGTCAGTCATGCACCTGAGAAAGGAAAAGATCTACCAACTCCTCTGAACAATGGAGAGCACTTAACTTTTACTTTATGTTGGTACTTGTGCTTGGTGAATCGATTATCGAATTTCTAAACTGTGCTGAGTGCTGAGGAATGAGATCTTCTCCAAATCAGGAGCCTTAGCCTCATCTTCAAACGAATTCCTCATTTCCAAGTTAAGTGGAACCTAACCACTTGAGATTCCCTGGTTTCTTAACTGACTGACGGACTTGAGTTCTTCATTTCTCTTGAGTTAGAAGAAGAAGATGAGAGTAAAATCATCATGTTCACTTCCCAAAGTCCAAACCAATTTAAAAGTGTTAGTAGTAGAGGAAACGAACCCCGATGCTCAGCTCGCATTTCCGTTCAAAATTCTACAATTGGCAAAAAAAAATGCTTTTGCCACAAAGTTTTCTGCGGTTCTAGAACTTTTTGAACTTGGATAGAAAAAACTTTCAACATTCAGAGAGATAGTTCCTCAGATCTCATCATGAACGTTTCCGGATCTCAGGAACTGTCGTTAGTTGTTGCATAGAGTTCGGAAATAGCATTTCTTGGACTGACGTTGCATTTGAAAGGATTGATTAATTTTGTCACTAAATTTTCATATTGATTTGGTATAAATTAAATCGATTTTTATTATTGAATATGGTCCATTTATTTATAACAGCCCTGACAAACTTGACCAAATAGAGAAGTTATTATCTATCTATGTAATCTAAAGTATCATTTGAAAGTGTGTACGGACTAGTTACACCTAGTACGCTTTACTGTGGGTTGAATCCAGTAAACCCTGACCTGGTCACCATTTTTGTGTGTTTCCGACCAGCAACAGCACCGCAGCAGTTGCCATTCTATTTACTAATATTTCCTTTCTTCCTGTGAGAAACAACATTTGGAAAGGAAAGGAAAGAAAATGATGAAAGAATTTCCTATTCCTTGTAAATTTAGAAATACAAATGCAAATTGCAAGGCAAAGTGCAATTCCTGTTGTAACCTCCAATCAATTCAGTCTCAGGAGCAAGTCTTTCCGAAATTGCATGCATATGCGTGGATGTTGACCATGCCATCAAATTTTGCAATTCCATTACTTGCTTACAGCTAGCTCATTTGCTAAACCAGTTTTTCTTAACACAACAAAATACGACACAATAAAAGTGAGGAAAACTTTGCAATGTCATGTCATAATGTCATTACCAAATAATACGCAAGCACTTTTGCTTGCTTTTTTCTGTGTCTTTAATGATTCTTTTAAATTTTACAGCGTCGGTTTCAATGAATTTTCCTATTATGATCAATTTTTAAGATTGATTAGCCTAAATTCAATTCGCTATTAGTCGGAAAGATCAATTAAATTATAATCAAGCTTTTAAAATGCCTACAAGATCGTTCGAACGTAGTAAAAACAAATTGGAGTAATCAACAACCGCCAGACCGGTCTACTGTGTTCTTGAACTATTGAGCAAACTTGACACTCATACCAACATCCAAACAATACGCAAATGCCAGCCAGCCAATGCACTATTGCTCAGCCCAAGCAAGCCAAAGAAGTAAAGTCGTTATGAGCGATTAAATAATAATTATTATTTCCAATTTCATTTCCACTTCACTTTTTGCACAAGAGGAGAAGTGGAACTACGCGAGTGAACGAAATCCTCCTTTTTTGCAATTTGTAATCATGAAAGGGAAAAAGTTTTGGTGAGAGGAAATCTATTTAATCTCTAATCCTCCTCTGCTAATTACGCACACAAAGACTTGGACCTAGGGCTGACTCACTTGCTTGCTCTTCAGTTAAACTCAAAATTATTCAACTTTTTAACGAATCAATAGGCAAAATGAATACAAAGTTATTAATCCAGTCCTTCGTAGTTGTAGCGGTTTTAGGCTTCGGAGTTCANAACTCAAAATTATTCAACTTTTTAACGAATCAATAGGCAAAATGAATACAAAGTTATTAATCCAGTCCTTCGTAGTTGTAGCGGTTTTAGGCTTCGGAGTTCAATCGGCTGACCCGGACATAAATAGTGTACACAGCTTAAAAATAAGTAATGAAACAATTGAAGTTAGTACTACTACTACAATACCCAATAATAATAGTAACCAAACCATTGTTGAAGTTACAACTACCACAGTAAAACCGACGCTACAGCTACAAAATCAAACAACGACTGCGGCAACTCCGGTTGAAGTGTCAATTTATTCACAACGTGAGAGAACAACGATAGAAAACGTAAGGATTTGATTTTGGAAATTTTTTTGTAATTAATTACTTAAAGTTCGGTTTTTTGGCATTCGTTCCATTTATGAAATGGAGAGCACCGATTATGTTTTTCAGAATTTGTCATTTCTACTTAAAATCTCAAGTAGTTGGTCACGCCCAAATTTTCAGCGCTTAATCTTTTTCAGCTGAACTTATAAACAGTTTATTTTGTAATTTTTATATAAAAATTTTCTTGTGTATTATTTTTTGTTTAGTTCCGGAAGTACCTCATGGCCTACAATACAACGCTTCATGATTACCAATGGGAAGACCATTATTTGATTCGGTGGCTCAGAGGTATGTGTAATGCGTTGTTCATATAGAAAAACCAAACTAATTTTTATTTTTAACACCTTAAGAAATTACTATTAATAATTCAGCTTGCCTATAACCTTTGTTTTTTGATTCATTTTATTATGTCTAAGTGTAAAATGTAAATGTTACTCACCCTATAGCCAGAAACTTGGATGTAGAATTGGCAAGCCGGATGCTGTGGACGGTAAGGCTCAACAAATTTTATTATTATCGTGAATTTTTACTACAATGTTAATTATACGGTTTTTATAAATTCTTTTGACATTAATTCTATTTTTAGTCTGAAAAATGGAGAAAACACAATGGGATTGACAATATTCTAAAAGAAACCATCGCTTCCTTTTCACCATTGCCTTACAAAATCGGCGGAGCAAGTTATGAAGGAAATCCATGTTGGTTTGATTTAAAATTCAAGACCATTCTTAATTTTTTAAACTAAAACTTTATTAGAAAGCTAGAAAACAGTTTGGCGAATTCAGCTGTCCTAAAATTTGTTCGTATTGTTCTTTTTACTAGTAATCATGTTCACACCCACAAGTTTGGACCTTCGAGCACTTCTCATCAATGGAAAGAATATCTCGCGTTATTGGGATCAAATCATGGAGGAGGCTTCTTTAAAAATTAGACAAATTAGAAATGAGTCTGGAAAACCAATTGTACAAGTTATCTCCATGATGGATTTACATGGATTCAACTTAAGGCAACATGGCTGTCTTGCATGTAATTTTCGATAATTTTTGATAGATAATTTTAATTTAGATTTAGTCACGGATAATTCAAGGTGCTGCCAAAGCAGTTTGTTTGGCTGGCTGCTCCAGCATGGTTGGTTCATCTGCCATTTGCCTAATGTTAAATTCCCACCGAAGTCGAAGGGACAACGACCAGAAATCGCCTCTGACCTTAGGGAAATTTTATTTCTGCTCGTCGGCCCATCCAGTCTGGCTATTAAATGTCCCTTCGGCTTCGGCAGAGAAATTGACCGATGAACCCACCTATGGAAGCTATGGAAGCACCTTGAATTATTCTAATTTTCCATTAAGAAAGATGATACGAATATTCTAAAATTTTTTTCCTGTCAGGTTTCGGTGTTTACATTGACTGGATCACGGATTATGAGAACTATTACCCCCAGTTGGCCAAGCACATCGTATGGATTAACGGTAAAATGGCTTCTATTAATTAATTTATTATAAATTGATTAGATTATAATATAATCTATTGTCATTAAGCCCCTCGAGTGTTCGTAGCCGTGCTGGAGCTCGTAAAACCTTTGTAAATTATAATTAAAATTATTATTATCAGTATAATTTATAATATATCTACTATATATTACTATTTAAATATTGTAGAATGTCTCCAGCCACGAGCAAAGCTCTCCGAGTTTTTGGTACAAATCGCCAAGAATGGGCACCATACCTTCACAAATTAATTCCAAAAGATCAGCTCACATTTAGATTCGGTGGAGTCAAAAAAGCCTAGTTTTAGAATATTTTTAAATACACCTATTGTTGTTCCTAATGATAAATAAGTAATTAAGGAAATGATGTGTGACATGTCTGTCTGATTGTGTTGTGCATGTTTGTTATTACGAGAAAAAGTTGAATAAAAATGTGAATTTTTTAAAGAAATACAATGAATCTATATTCGCTAAGCTCAGTCAATAGCTGGAAAGTTCAACAGAATTGAAAATTATTCAAGAACGCACCTCGAATAAAAACCGAATAGAAAAGTCTGTTTTAGTTGTCTGACAAAATAGAAATTTGAATGAAACTCAGGTGAAATAAAATAACTCATAGTCTCGCGTTCAGCGTTTACGAAAATTCTAATGTTTTCATTGGAATTTGAATCATTAGTTCTATTTACAGAAATTTTGACTCAGAATTCTGTCGTCTTTGCTTCCGGATTAGGGTAGGAAGTTTTTTCTTTAATTTATTATTTGTAGCTTCACCCAAAACTAAAACTTACAGAAACGCCCGGCCCTACCCATGTACATGTCATTTTGGTCAGGGGAAATCCGTACACACGAAAGTAAAAAGGAGTTTATTTTTTCTTGGTCAAGTGCTAAATTAGCTACAACATTCTGGCAACAGGGCAAATTTAAAAAGTTTAAGTTTTTTAAAAGAGTTTTAGGAACTTGTGTTTTTTAGTCATATTGCTGAAGTAGGATGGACGCTAAATCGCCAATCCGTGTGTTACTATGTCAGGAATTCCATCCCATCCTCTAGCTAGCTAGCCGTCAGTCCAAGGTCTCCAGTACTGTAGTTTTTTTTACTGGGAAGGAGTGAGATTGCCTTAATTATATTACGAGCTTAAGTACTGAAGAAGAATCAGAATCACGGGACTCACTCAACAGGTTTGAGTTAATCACAAAATCACAAGAGCATACATGTTTTGTCCATTTGGCATTTGCATTGGCAATGTGTTTATAGGTTAGCAGGTGGACCGAGCAGCACAGACAGACACATAACTGGCCGGCCAAGACTGAGGGACCGGTGGTTCCAGAAAATGTGCAATGTAATGTTTACCTAGTCATACGATCGATCAAACCCAGCAACAGCAACACAAATAATATTGTATATTCTATATGACTATGATTGCATAACTCAACTCCCTATGCTGTGCTTCTGAATGCTAAACTTCACTTTGCTAACTATAATTTTGCACTTAAAACGTCCTTTTGTCAATGTCATTTCCATCAGTCTCTACTTACTCGTGGAGAAGACTGGTACAATTTGTGTGTGTGGCTTTGATTCTAAATTCCAACTAACTCAGCACAAACACCGCTTCAGAAAGTTTGAAGAAAGAACGAATCAAATTTAATTCTACAATCATGGGAAAAGGGTATGTCATTCAAAATTTTGATTCAGTAGCCTGAGTGAATTAGTTTTGGAAAAGGTGACTGGTGGAAAAACGGCTTTACATGGAATATACAAATTTTTAATACGAATTAGCAGTGAACAATGAAGACAATCTTTATATAAAAAGTCCGAATATATCAATATTCGTACTCATTCAATTTCTGATAGATGATTTAGATATTTTGATAAGATTTGACATATTTAACCTCTACTAGACATCAATTTCTGCTTAGCCTTAGGCTGTAAAACTGAAAATTAACCCTGAATGCGTACTATTATTGAAAGAAATTTCGCATTTACTGCAATTACATCCTTAATTTCCCTGTGTTTGGTTTTTTGGCGCATTATGTCATTTCTGCTGATCTAATAAAAAAACCCACTGGTTGAGACTGACGGGCAAAAACAGAGAAATTAACAGATAGACAAATGAGTTGTCAAAATTCATGGTTCAAGTAATTGCAAATTGATCAAACAAAATACTCTTGGTCTTGGATTCTCAAAAGAAGTTTTTCCACGTGTGAGTGTTTGCAATTGCATTGCATTGCAGACTCCTCAAGGTTAAACCTTTTTATGCCGACTAACTACACTGCACACAAATGGGGCACTTTTCTCGCCTTGTCCTCTTATCCTGGTCTTGTGCTTTATGCTGTGCATGACGGAATTAATCATAACAACACTTAATAACCACTTTCATACAAAAGTTTGCTTCCATTCACTTTGCTTTGCAGTTTGTGCTAAAGGAAACTGACTAAACGAAAAAACACTTTTAGCAATTAAGTAATTACTACGCAGAATAAGAATAAATAATGTTCTTTCAATTTAATAGAACGAGAATTTTTTCGTAGCTTATTGACTGGGAGGTGGCATGGCGCGTTGGCGTTGTATAATTGAAGGATTTCCTGTTTAATTTCTGAACTGTCACTGCTAATTTATTTCCAGAAATTACGATTTGCTAGGAATTATTGATGATTTAATAATGAGAAATAGAATGAAGATTAAAAAGCTCTTACAAAAAATTCTTTTATGGCCAAATTGAGTAATAAAAAATCAAGGTTAAAGGAGACTTATTTTCGTAAACTTTTCGATATTTTATATTACAAAACAAGATAAAACGTGTAGTATAGATCTTGAAAAATAAATATTTTTATTCTGCAGAGGAGAGAACAACGCAGTGACGTTCTTCGTCAATGGACAAAGTTACACCAGTAAGTAATATCTAGAAATCTTATTACACCCCTTGAGACAAATTTTCTCATTTTACATTGGATGTAATTAAAATATTTCCTACAATCATTAGTCAACCCGGAGACTGAAAAGTTTGACCTCGACACTCCACTCGTGGATTACATTCGAGACACGATTGGACTCAAAGGAACAAAATACATGTGCAGGGAAGGTGGATGTGGAGCTTGTGTTGTTTCTGCCAAAGTCAAAGATCCGGCCACTGGACAAGAAGTGACCAAAGCCATAAATTCGGTTTGTCCTAAGAAAAGCACATTCTCAGTTTTTTGTAACTGTTCATCAATTTACTAGTAAAACCTATAAATAAAAAATTGTTCACAGTGTTTAACTCCTGTGCTGAGCTGCAATGGCTGGGACATTACTACTGTTGAGAGATTGGGAAATAAAAAAGATGGGTATCATAAAATTCAAGATAGATTGGCAAAATTCAATGGAACTCAATGCGGTTATTGTTCTCCAGGAATGGTCATGAGTATGTACAGGTGATTACATTGCAAAATACATTTTAGTTACATCTAAGGTTATTGAACCTGCATGAATGAGGTTCTTAAAATTATAAGAGTTATCAGCAAATCTAATCTTTACGACTGGTATTCCCATGCAGCTTAATGAAGTCCAAGGACCAGGTAACTGTCCAAGATGTGCATGACAGTTTCGATGGGAATATTTGCCGTTGCACGGGATACAGACCAATTCTAGATGCATTCAAATCTTTTGCTGTAGATGCACCTGAAGATCTTCGTCAAAAGGCCAAAGAGTTAGGGGTATGTAGAATGATGCAATTACAATTACTGAACTAACATTAGAATTTTAGAGTTAAAAAATCATTATTTACTCATTACTCTTTTCCACATTTGATTCGTCGGATAAACTCTACTTTCGTTCCTCCAATTAAAGAACAATTGCCAAATGTTTAACCCAGACTTATAATGAAGCTGTTGCACGGGATACAGACCAATTCTAGATGCATTCAAATCTTTTGCTGTAGATGCACCTGAAGATCTTCGTCAAAAGGCCAAAGAGTTAGGGGTATGTAGGATGATGCAATTACAATTACTAAACTAACATTAGAATTTTACAGTTAAAAAATCATTATTTACTCATTACTCTTTTCCACGTTTGATTCGTCGGATAAAATCTACTTTCGTTCCTGCAATTAAAGAACAATTGCCAAATGTTTAACCCAGACTTATAATGAAGCGTTGGATAAAAATTTTGTACAAATGAATGCTTGAAATGTAACCACATCATGTCATTAGGGTTGCGCTGGATGTCCAGGTGCAGGAGGTTGCTGCAAGAAACAATCTACATCTCAAGCTACACAGAATACAACACCTGTGGATATCAAAATTCCAACCTCTGGGCAAGAATGGGTACAACCAACTGACTTGAAATCTGCAGTAGGGACTCTGGCCAGATTTTCTACAGAGGGAAAGAAGTATCGCGTTGTTGCAGGAAACACTGGGACAGGTAATCAGGCGAATCAAAATCCAAGCATACGTTCAACTGTACTTCCTTAAAATTTAGCCATATCTAAAATTTAAAATTAATTTTGACGTTTCATTAACCAAAAAATGGTAAATTTTTTTATATAAAGATTTCTGATCCTTGCTTAGGCGTTTTCAAACATGATGGACCATATGATGCATTTCTGGATATTAACAGCATCCCAGACTTTAAAAAATCAACTTTGGATGCATCTGGAGTTGTTTTGGGAGCTGGGACAACTTTGACCTCTGCTATTAAACTTTTGCTTGATGCGTCAAAGTTGTCTGGCTATGAATACACAGCTGGTATGAGTAAACATTGGGAGCGAGTGGCTAATGTACCAGTTCGAAATGTTAGTTTGGAAACTTGCCATAATTCCATAATAAATTCTAATATTGTTAATAAAACTTCAGAATGCAACTATCGCTGGAAATTTGATGATGAAACATGCCCATCACGACTTTCCTTCTGATGTGTTTTTGATTTTGGAAACTGTGGGAGCTGAACTTAACATCGGTAGGTTGAATTTTGGTATGTCATAAGATTTTTCATAAATTCATAATTTTTCTTTGTTTTTTCAGCTGAAGGACATGCAGGAGCCTTAAAATCCATCATGTGTTCTGTCCAAACGAAACGTCATTCTGTTTTGGATTTTCTCAAGATGGACATGAATGGAAAATTGATTGTGTCTATTCATTTGCCAGCATGGAAAGGAGACTATCGTTTCCGCAGTTTCAAAGTATGTTTCTATCGAGGCCAGTGGGTTAATTAAAATTTATAATTTTCATTTCTTATGCCACAGATCACTCGTCGCTATCAAAATGCTCATGCCTACGTCAACGCAGGTTTCCTAATCAAGGTTGACCCAGCCCAGAATTTCAAAGTTCTGGAACAACCTAGAATTTTGTTTGGAGGAATTCATTCCAAATTTGTAAGATTAATTGTAGTACGCCTGCCCATCTTGTGTTAGTAAATCTTTGTCTATCTTAGGCGCATGCATCTGGAACAGAAGCCTTCCTTAATGGAAAAGCCTTAGGAGATCAGAAAACTTTGGAAGGAGCAATGGAAGCTATGGACAGAGAAATTCAACCCGATTATGTTCCTCCAGATGCAAAACCAGAATATCGCAAGACTTTGGC
>WJEZ01001281.1:0-18490 GCA_009869925.1 Thalassaphorura encarpata | reverse complement strand
ACTACGGTGGTTGAGTTGGGCTTGACGAAGAATAAGAACTCAAATTTTGCTATTATCCTGAAATTGAATAATCGTACTGATGAAATCCTAATAATGAAGTCGATAAACCCTGTCACGCACTTAAGTGGATTAAATGTATATACACTGGTACAAGTAATTTATTTTCTCAACAAAATGCAAGGGGGTATGCAAGTTTGCATACCACTTAATTTTAACCATGGTCAACCATTTTCTCGCAAATGACATGTTAACCGAGTAGTTACTCAAGGTGGGGGGAAAGTCAACGTATGCATATGTTCTTACAATTTCAACCAAACAATAATTTATTGTACTTTTGATCAACAATTTGAATAGTGATTACAAACCGTAACATATTTCAAAACACGATAAGTCGGGATAATGTCAAATACGACACAATTATAAAAGGACATATTGATTATTCGACAAGAAGAATGTTGCATTGAGATACTTTCTTTCCATTGTAGCGGATAAGAAGGATGAAGTTGGCACAGTCTTTAACGGTGAGACCTGATACAACGACACTGAATGGGGCGATGCCTTGTTCTCTGGTAAGCCTGATCACGGACTGTAATTCCTTGGTGACATCCTTGATGACTGGACCATCTTTTGGTACATGATCCTTGATAACAAACGAATACACGTTCTTGTCAGCAGAAGTGAAGCCCGCTTCAAATTCACCAGAGATCCTAACGCCACCATAAACGTCCTCAAAGTTCACAACGCCTTTAATCCCTTTATCCAAAGGACCACCTAACCATTCACCTCTTGCGCCTGATAAGACAAAATCAATACCAGAATTAATTTGGGAGATTGTCACGAGTCAAATTCGATGCATTTTTTCATTTTGTCTCAATTTTCCCACAATATATCTGACCATTATGCCTTAAAAACAGTCTTGCAAGAATATTTTAGAAAAACTTACGTTCTGCAATGGCAGGAGGAAGCAAAGTGGACCTATTCAAAAACAAAATTTGGAAATTAATTACGGGAATATTATAATCAGATTACGAATTAGGCCAACGTAGCAAACATATTTGTACTTGTGATTCGATATCAGACACCGCGGAAGGCAATTAATAGGCAGAAATTGTTGAACAAAATCTTCAAAATTAAATCCAGAATACAAAAACTTACCCATAAACGATGGAAAAAATCAAGAAAGCGTAGGATTTCATTTTCTCCGGCTTATATTTTGATTTGTAATAAAATGTACTGTCTGTACAAGATACTAGAAAAAACTGTAAACCATGAACAAGTTTGTGGTTTTTATACCCAAAATCCTCGTGCATTGAATGACTTTCGGTTTGAATCTAAATTTAAGTAGACAACCCCTTTCAGAATTTTTAAAGCAAAAATGAGACAAAACTTAAAAGACTTGTTCTATTGTAAAACTAAATGGACTTTGCAAGTGTCGCTCGGTTCCTTTGAAATGCTTCTTGTTTCTACCACATACCATTTAACCCTTTTTTAGCCAAATATAATTCCATACGTCTGACTGAACGTTCGAGTGGTTGAACAATCAAACAAACGCTTATGCATGACAAAAATAACATGATGCTTTAAACAAAACCCTTTCAAACAACGTCGAATATGTCAAGAAATCGTTGACTTTCCTTTCTCTTTTTATTTTGAAGCTGAAGTGCCCGGAACCGTCAATTTGTTGATACTGGTTCCTAAAATACGAAACTTGTTTCTAAACATTCATTTTTACCATATAGTCATTCGTAGTTCTAGTTTTATGTCTAGTGGACATAGTCAAGTCGATTTGCTGTCTTTGTAAGCCTTAAACAGACTAAATCTACACAATATTAAAACTATACAAACAGAAATTATTTTACTTCGCAGAATTTACATTAATTTGTTGCAAAATGCAACAATTGATTATTCAAAGCTTGAGAAATGCTCCCTTAAGAATTAGAGATGTAAGACTTGAAGCTATTAATAAATATTTAAGATGCGAGTAAGTATGACTAGGCGCATCTGAGGAATCGTTAGTACTTTCAGAACTTTGAGGCGGACAATTATGGCTTGACTCATCCGATTCAAAACTTATTCTTCCATCCAGTCCTTGAATGATTGGACTTCTTTGAGTAAAATACTCCACCATCATATCAGAATCCAAGATCCCTGAAAGCAAATTAATTATCAAAATTCTGACGCTCGCATTAACGCATCAGTTTGGTCAAGTCTAACCTGAGAGGTGATGCGTTATGAGATTTTCTTTAATCACGCGGTATCCATCCCCACCAGTGGCTGTGAAGGTAGGAATAGCCAATTTATAAATTTCCGTGTCATTTAATGACTCGTACTTTGGGATTCGACATTTACTGCAAAGAACGTCCAGTTTCTTCACTCTGCTCCCATTGGGTTTTGTAATGTCATAAACAACTCGAATCCCTGGGGAATGTTAGCCCGTTATAAATTAACCAATCTTCCATGATTAATTTCAAATAAATTACCTGAAACTTGCAAAAACTTTCCAGGAAGATGGTAGCCTTGCGGATCATAACCTTCAACACTAAATTCAAATGCCTCTCTGATATATTTTCCCTGGATCTCAATCAAATCAATCGTATTTTGAAATGGCAAAATTGTTAAAATGTCTTCTAAATTCACACTGCCTGAAAATAATTTTATCTGTGCATTCCATTGAAATGCCATAATGTATTTTTGAAATAACAAGACAAATTTGTACCCTTCGCAGATACTCTGCTCCCATTGGGTTTTGTAATGTCATAAACAACTCGAATCCCTGGGGAAAATTAGTCCGTTATAAATTAACCAATCTTCCATGATTAATTTCAGAATAAATTACCTGAAACTTGCAAAAACTTTCCAGGAAGATGGTAGCCTTGCGGATCATAACCTTCAACACAAAATTCAAATGCCTCTCTGATATATTTCCCCTGGATCTCAATCAAATCAATCGTATTTTGAAATGGCAAAATTGTTAAAATGTCTTCTAAATTCACACTGCCTGAAAATAATTGTATCTGTGCATTCCATTGAACTGCCATAATGTATTTTTGAAATAACAAGACAAATTTGTACCCTTCGCAGACGTTTCATCTAAGGACCCTCGAATCCCACCACCATTTAAGATTGCCATTGTAACTTCACTCCAGTATAATTCATCAGGGTATTTTAAATTCTATTTAATTAGTGCGTCACTATTATTTAGTAACTAACCGCAGCTTTAGGCGTAAAGTAAAACTTTGATTTACCACTTGAACCATGGCGTCAGCAATGAGATTACCCAAATTGCATTCTCTCATCCGGCACTCTGAAGCTCGTCCTTCCAGAAATACACGAGTCTTTCCAACTTCTCGTTTAGTCAATATCGTCACATTCTTACTCCATACAGCCAATTCTTCCTTCATTTCCGGATCTAGTTTACAAAACAGACAGAATCAGACAATTGTTGAATGAATCCAGCCTTCAGTTGTACCTTCTGGAACAGATCCATTTAGTAAAATTGGATTTCCATTCCAGTTTATAATTTCTCCTTCTTCATCAAATGCAACGTTGAGATATCCCAAATATTTTCCAAAGGCATAAGCCTAAAATATCCAGAATATAAATTGGGTAAGCTGGAAGTAAATCAAATCAAATCAAATCATCTTTTGACACTTGAATGAAGATGATTTGATTTGATTTGAAGTACGGGAGAATAGATGTTGTAACTAAACCTGAACTACAGGCACACGTCTTCCATTTGACTGAGTCACTATAGTTGGATATTCTCCAAGAGGTTCTTCAACATCAGGTGCTTTCCCTGAAGGAAAAGTTTTTGGTTAGAAAGCATGCGACGGTGCGACGGAGGACGTTGAAAAATTAAAAATGTACCAGAATAGAGAAAAGTATTCGTATGTCCACCAACGACAACATCAATGAATGGGGCAGTTGCAACTTTCATATCTACATCAAAGCCAGCATGTCCAACCGCAATTATAATCTTAACCCCATCCTCATGCAATATTTTTGCTTCCCTTGAGACTGCTTCCAGTTCGTCCTCAAAGATAAGATCTCCAGGATTTGAAATGTCCTTTTTAATTAGCAANTCTACAGTAGTATAGCCAATAATCCCAACCTTCCTCCCTTCATAATCAACGACAATAGACTTGTAAAATTTTCCTTGGATGGTTGGTTCTTTAACTGCATTAATGTTGGACGACAGGACCGGAAATTGTGCGGCATTTAGGAAGGGAACAAATCCTGCGATATTGTCATCAAATTCGTGATTTCCGATAGCCTAAATGAGAGTAAAAGATAATATATATATGATGACACTGAGCAAATAGCAAACAACAATCCATCATCATTTTCAACCACATTCCAGGAGCAAACATTTTAACCAAATAGTGCATACAGTAGGCTGAGGGCTAAATAACACTTGCAAATTCTTGTGTAGAAAAAGAACATGATTAGCTAACCATTGCTGTGTGTTCCAGTTGGTTCACAAAGTGTGACACTATTCTCCATTTGTATAACGTGTACCAAACTGTTCCTTGGAAGTAATCACCTCCTGATAAATAAACGACATGTGGATGAGTCTTTCTGATTTCCTTCACCTGAAAGTGCACAAAAAAATCATCAAACTTAAAAATAATATTGAAACTTTGACTCGCCATATTTTAGACACAGTCGATGTCACAAGTAGTAATATGTACATCTAATGAGACGTAAACTTTTCGTGTTAACAAGCCAAGACAAATGAGTATTGACATCAATGCTAATATGAATTGCCATTTACAAATTGGATTTGATGCATTTCCCCCTAATTAAATGGTTTTCCGTTGAGTAACAAGGCATAATTATTGTAGGTCGTAGGTTGGCCGGAAAAGCCTGATTTATAATATGTAGATCGATACAGTTTCATTAACTTTATTCTCAACTCAAGCTAGAGAACAGACTCAACTCATAATCATAATGAGTTTCTCGCGTGATTTGTATGTTGGGAAAATTCACTTTCATGTTCTATTCCTAGTAAAACCTCAGTACGCTTACACGTACGGCACGGCGGCACCTGTCAAGTGTGCTAATCCTGTCCAATGTTTAAGGAATTTTTGCCTCTTAACACTTTCCAAGTTTATTTATTGACTCGACTATTAACAAAAATATCGTACAAAGTGTGAGTTTAAAGTACACACTTGTCAAGTACGTCCGTCCGTCCCACTTTTCAGCAAAGCAGCGGGAGTAGGAGCTATTACATGTAAAATCTCATAAGAAATGAGAGCAAAAATCCAAGGTTGATGGATTAATATTACAGCAGCACTAACAAATTCTGCTTCTTCATCTGAGTTAATAGGAAAATAACAAAATACAGTAAATATGTAAAGCACACGAACCTGATGATGAAGTCTTGCAAATCCCCCATAGCACAGATTCTGTGCTTGATTTTTCTCGGAACAACCTCCACTGTATTTATTAGTTTGCAAAAATCTTGAATGTACATCATTTGTGTGTAAAATTGTCAATTTAAAATCTTCACCGAGTGCAAAAATAAAATTGTAGGTTAAAATTAGTGTTGCTAAGTTTATTGAATAATACATGATATCGGAGTAGGAGCCACAATTCAACGCCAAATCACAGGACACGCTTGACGTGTGTACAATTTAGTAAAATGTGGCGAGTGTTGATAAAACGAACACAAACAACTCTCACTTTCGAAGAAAATAACAAACAGTGTTGTTTGTGCTAAGCAATCTACAACTTTTCTTCTGATTTTTTTAATCAAACTCCTGGAATTATTTATCCAATGCCAGAAAATGATTAGTTTAGCTCGATAGGAGGGAATAGTACGTAATACTGAGAATGAATAAAATTTATGGATTCGATTCGTTCAACTTAATTCGCTGAGTTAAGTTGACTAACGAGCCGTAACCAGGTTTTGATGAATGAACTTCTGATTCTCCACTTGAGCTAGTACTCGGCGTGTATTACTGACTGACTATTATATTTGATCGGCCTTGGGTTTTGAGTCCTGAGATGAGCGAATTTTGCCACACGCTTTACACAAATACAACTTGTGCGTTCCAATATCCTGAACTGGAGGAATGTGCCTCGGAAGTACGTAACATCCTAATTTTTAGTTCATCCTAATTTGTGGTTTGGGCTCATTAGACTTCTTATACAGAGCTCGTATGCTTCTTATAGAAAATATAAAATGAGAATTCCCAACAACAATACATTTTGAAGGTAAAATTTTATGACCATAAAAATAAAAACTGTTGAGTTTTGACAGACGACTACATTTTTCTAATCTCCACCCATTTATCAAAGGCTTGCTTGCCAAACCCATCATTTAATCATTCCACACAATCTGTTATAATATAAGGTTTAAAAGTCTGGTAATGCTAATGCTGTGTTTGAGGTTTGAGTTTGATGTCACACAATCGCATCACTCGCACTACTAGTTGTTTGGCCAGAAACTTAACCTTAACCTCAAGTGCAAAAACTGTAGATGAGTTTTGCTAATAGGATTCTTCTGTACCTGTCATAAACAAGTGTGAAAGACGTGTACAGAACAAGAATAAAATCAAGTCGATTGTATAAGCAATTCACCCTTTATGTTCTTGTTTACTGAGCTTGTCTATGAATCCAGTGTGTGAGCTTTTTCCTTGTGTCTTATTTGCGATAGCACTAGTGTCATAAATAAGAAATCTAAAATTGAAATTGAAGTGGCTTTAATGACGCGTCTCCGCCCATGCCTCATGCGTCAACTAAAAGATTATGGTTTAAGGCGAATTATTATGCAAAGTCATAGGGCATACTCACGATTTTAAAATAACTTTTGCATATTTTATCTCATGTTCTTGTAAGTTTGCTATCTCTTATTTTCTAATTTCCACTAATCTGAACTGATTTTTTCATTTTCTTAGTGTGGATTACATTATACACACCAATTATATGGAAATGAGTAAGCAATCTTATCAGTATTAGTCAGACTCAAAGCTTCCTACCAATGACTGAGTTTACTGGAAAAACTGAAGCACAGCAATGATGGTATTATGAAAACCATTGCAATCGCAACTCAATCATTGTCTGAACTTTCATACATTCTAATTTAATATGTTTCTGGCCTAAATTAGGGTGAAATCACTGCAATCTACAAATTTATTACATATTATGAAATTAAATACAACTAGAATCGAATCAAGCGTAGAAAGAGAAACCAATGGAATCTGGGTCTATATTTTAGCCTAAAACCTATTAAAAATGTTCATTTAAGTCAGAAATTATAATGCACTATACAGGTTCATATGAACAAATTTTAGCGTACCGAACTTTACCCAGTTCATTTTAACAATTTTTTTGCAAATTCTAAATGTAATTTGCCTCTTTTGGAAAATTATCTAACATGGACATGACTGCCAGATGTAAAACTTCAGAACTTGAGTTCATCAAGTAAGCAGGAGATATCGAACGGGGATGGACGATCCAATAGAATTTTTAATTATGTATACTAGAATGAACGTTATTTCGGCAACATTTTGACAATATACAAAAGTAAAATTCAAGATGAAATCGAAAGAGAGAAAGAAACAAAGAGATCCAATTTTGAAGCCATGAGCATAGAGGGTTTCCCGGATGTTAATTTGGACTACGGGCTAAACCAAATGCGGTGATTTCAAACTTTATGTGTCATTTTGAACTTTTTTAGAAGGAAACTCTGGTTTTTGCAAATTATTTCCATTTGCAGGTGGGGGGTCCAAACCGAAAGACTTTAGCCTGTCCAGTAAAAACCAAGGCATCCTCGGGACTTATGAAATGAGTTGGTATGTAATTAACTTCTACTTAATTAAATCTTGAAACCTGGCTGAGCGTAACTTCTGTGTATGGAACGGAACGGATTAATTAAATAGAATTTAGTTATAGATACTAATAGATGATATTTTATTTTTGAATAAATTTCAGATTACTAATTGACTCGTCTTGAGAGGGTGAAACTAAACAACTTCAGAATGAACGAGTCAGTCCTCCGAAGTGGCAATGGGAACTGGTGTGGTTGCCCAGCCACAGTGAACAGTACAACTGAAAATCATTCCCTTTGCCCTGTTTGTCTTGTAAAATTTGATTCGGAGTCTCGAGTCCCCACTGGATTACCATGCGGCCACACCCTGTGCCAAAGATGTGCTCGTCGCCTCCATCCTGATTCGCACGGAATTCCAAATATTGCACTTCTAAGTTTTCTAGATTATCCTGTTGTACCACTTCCGCAACTGGAACCTGGTAAGAGTTTCAGAAAGTCATTGTGCTGTGTATGGCCACTCGAAATTTGATTCGAGTTTAAGGGCAGAGAGTTTTGATTACAATAATATTTTATGAACAGAGTGCATGGCCAGCATGTGCCGATTGACTGATATCGCAATGATTATCAAAACCAGTAATGCCTCTCGAGCAATACATAGAAAGGTAAGATGCAAGTAATTATTTAGGAGCGTTGAGTAAAATAGAGATATCTGATATAAGCAATTTATCCAGGTTTTGAATTTAATAACCTCGATGACTCTAAATGGCCAAAATCGTGTTTGTCGGGCTGGTCGAGCCGTCGGTGAACGAGCTCTGATAGAATTGTGTGCTTCCTGTTCTCATCTAAGTCATTACCATGCTCAACATGCAATGATTATCAAAACCAGTAATGCCTCTCGGGCAATACATAGAAAGGTAAGATAAAAATAACTACTTATGAGATTTGAGTAGAGTAGAGAGATTTCATGAAATACCATGTTTCTAATCAGGTTTTGAATCTAATAACCTCGATGACTCTGAATGGCCAAAATCGTGTTTGTCGGGCTGGTCGAGCCGTCGGTGAACGAGCTCTGATAGAATTGTGTGCTTCCTGTTCTCATCTAAGTCATTACCATGCTCAACAACAACTCTGGGCTGCAATTAGGGCTCGAGCATGCCAATTCATGGGACCTGCGATGCAAGAGGAAGCTCTCAAACTTGTGCTTCTTGCATTAGAAGATGGGTCAGCCCTTTCCAGAAAAGTTCTAGTTATGTTTGTGGTTCAGCGACTTGCTCCACAGTTTCCTCAGGTTTGCTAAGATAACCCCAGCAGACACAACTCAAACATTTTTTACTCAAACATCAGTTGTATCTTGCAGGCTTCAAAAACATCCATTGGACATGTGATACAATTGCTCTATCGGGCATCTTGCTTTGATGTTATTAAAAGACCTGAAGCATCTTCACTGATGACTCTGCGCCCTGAATTTAGAAACTACGAATCATTGCGCCGAGAACATGATGCCCAAATTGTCAAGATCGCGTTGGAGTCTGGAATTCGTTTTTCCCCGGAACAATGGTCATCGATACTTTACGGAGATAGTAATCATAAACCTCACATGCAGAGTATAATCGGTCAGTCAGTGTCAATATTACAGTTCAAAGTAAATACTGGAGTTTTTGTTGACAAATAAAATTTATATTTCATAGACAAGCTTCAAGCGCCACAGAGTTTTTCGCAAATGAATACCGAATTTCTTGTGAGCATTCAAAGATTAACTGATGCAGACGATGCCAATTTCCTGTTATCGATTCATTCACAGTTTCAACTTTTAGCCTCAATCGACTTGCAACCAGGTTTGCTCAAAATGTTTTCATATCATTCTGATTACTGTGTGTTATACTCAAATGCAATTTCAGATTCTCCCCCGCCACCTTGGAATTATGTCTTCATGGTGTTAGAAGCTGTTCACTGCGTTCTGATTGGCCTCATTGGATTCACATCGAAATCCAAGTCAGGGTACCATAATCACAGACCAATGGCTTCACAGCCTCGTAATGGCAAGTCCTCCATGCCACCAACAAGAAGTCAAGAATCTGTCCATTCCATGCAGGAGCAGGATTCTTTTGACGAACAATCTTCGGAACATCCCGCATCGCCCGTATCCCAGAGAAGTTCTTCGAAGGAATCAGAAGGAACGTTAGAATACCAAGAACTTCTCGCGGAATCTAGGATTCTTCGTGCAAAAATGAAAGAACTTCAGGAAAAGTAGGAATAATTAATTGCATTTTTTAACTATGCTGAATTTCATCCCTTGTTTTATGAATTTGTTAGAATTCCTGGGGTAGCAGCTCAAAAATTGGAAAGAGAAGTGGCAGACTTGGATGTGGAAGCAGCAAGAATTATGCAAAAGGTTAGCATTCGCTGAGAACTGTAGTTTTTTATGCTTAATGAAGCCCGTCGTCGTCGTCGTGAAGAAGTCTTGAAGATACGTGACATTTTGTCAAAATTGTTTGCGAAACCGCAACAGAAATGCATGTAATAGAAGGTGATTTTAACCAAATGACACCAAAGTGCTTTTTAAATAACTTAATTGCAAATCGTCTAATGAAATGAAAATATGTATTTGGTTCTGTAATTATAAATTTAAACATTTAACGATGTTCGTTCAATCAGTAATTGATTGCCTACAGGTTGACGCAATAAATGTGTTATAAAATTGACATTCTATTTTTATTTTCCGTGTAATTAAATATCATAGGACGAAGGTTCGAGGTTAGTATAATATTTATTGGTTGTTTTCAATACAACTGTTTTAACATGATCATCATCGATTATCTAAACGAATATAGGGATAAGGAAACTACTTTAACAATTAAAATTCAAATGGCAGTTCTTCCACAGCTCTCCGAGCCGAATAAATACATTCATTTATACTAACACCATCATAAGAAGCTCCAGCTAATATTAAAGGCATTTTGACTGCGCGAATAAATGCTTTTGCCGCATTTACTTTCTCATAATGGCCAATAATGTACTGGGGGATACATTCCATGGACAGACTAATGTTAATGTCATCAAGTTCTTTGTCAATTCCTAACGTAATCTTCAAATACCTTTGAACAGTTTCTTTGATAAATAGGGACGGGGTCTCTGACTCAATTATGTCTTTTGTTGGTTTACTCATGACAGTTAAAACTGTATTTTCACCCTGAGCAAATGCACAAGTATCAAACACAACTCCGAGTAAACCATCTAGCCCTGGTGTGATTTTGGTTTCATTTGATGGAACTAAAAATCCAAAACCCTCTTTTTCCTTAGGGATAATATCCAAATCTTTGTACATCACATTCGTAACAAGCATATCAGTTTGAGCTATCATATTGAGTACTTGCCATAAACTTGGATAAGAGGGTTTGGATTTTCTTAATATTTTAGAAAATCTCCAACCAGGGATTGTACTTATAATATAATTACATTGTGTTGCTTCAATTAATTGATTATTCCCATCTTTACAGTGATGAACCTCAACCAGGGCTTTTGGGACATTTTTCTCATCACTGAATTTGATTGACTTGACTGGAGCATTTTTTATAATCGTTACATCCATTTCATTCACTAATTTATCCTCTAATCTATCAACCAATCTTTGCAAACCACCTTCCAAACTCCAGACAGACCATCCTTCTTTGACACTTGTCGTTGCCAAGCTAGTAAACCCAATTTCTTCCCATCTTGGAATCTTCTCAATGTCGTTTTTGTATTCTTTTCTCAGTAGTCTACTCAACAACCATCCAAGGACGACTGAGCCATACTTTTGTTCATAGTGATACATTTGTGCTATAGAGAATTTGACTGATATTTTCTTAGAATCTCCACCACATATCCCTCTAATGATAGGATCGATCGCATAATCAGCAATGTCCAATCCAAAACGTCTTGACACAAAGTTGTGAATAGAGTCGTCATCCTCTTTCTGTAAAAGAAAGACAAAAAATTTATACCAAGGATCAAATAAATGCTGCAAAATTTGTTTAAACGTGTGCTTTACTCACTCTACGCATTTTAAAGATATCTCGTACAGCAGCAAAAATCAAAGGTCTACTGAAAGGTGGAGACGTCTTAAACAATGACGAAAATTCTAATGGGAGTCGCTCTAGTTTACCCTTTGTAAAAATGTAGCGATTGTGTGAGACAGGGTGAATTTTGGGTACGTACACAACATCCTTGTCAATTCCAAGTTCTTCAACCAAATCCAGGGTATTTAAACCAGGGAGTCCAGCCGGTCTAATCGTCCTAGGCCCAGTTTCATAAAATATGTCATTTTTCTTCACCGTCTTGACCCATCCCCCGCATCTCTTTGTCCTTTCAATTATAATAGGGCGAACTGCATCTCCAAATTTCTTTCTAATATAGTATGCGGTAGAAAGTCCAGAAATCCCTCCACCCAAAATTGCTACAGTCTTCGTCATATTGAAATTTTGACTAGACTAGGTTATAAAATTTGGAAGACAAAAGTTTGACAGTGAAGTGAACACTCAGTCAGACCCATCCCATTAAAAATTTCAATGGGATTGTAACGTGTAACGTGTCACTTCACTTTTAGATAAGATTTTGTCCGATTTTACATGCCTTTTGCCTTGGCGGGTTTTCTGTGAGTGGCCCATTTTAGCCATTTCGTTTAAAACCTGCCAAACAGCCAAGCGCCAAATCCGCTTGACTTGTGTCGGTCCGCGTGGCTAGTTCTGCTCACGTCTTGGAAAATTTAATTAACGCTTGATTGTTCAATTTTAAGACCGAATTCACGTATAAAAAAATATATCAAAAAATGGCAAAAAGTTTACGTAGCAAGTGGAAGAGGAAGATGCGGGCTGTGAAACGAGAGCTGTTACGAGAAAAAAGAAGTGAAAATGTTGAATGACATGTTAGCTAAAGCTGAAGCCTCTGAGAAAGGTAACTTTTTAATTTTATCCTAAAATATACATAAGATTCTGTAAATAATTATGAATTGTTAACATCTCTTTAATTAAACCTTCCTTTGTATTAAGACCCCATGCAGAGGTTAATCCATCGAATTTTTCTGTCTGTGCGTTTTGCGTACTAATAGCTCTTATTTTCATTTTGTTATAAATATAAATTGTTCTGTGTTTTTGCTTTTAGAAATCAAGAAGGAGGAAGATGAAGATGAAGAAATGAGTACAGATTTGAACGAGAGTGTTACATTTATTAAAACGATTCCACGCAAAATTGCAATCCCAACTCGGAGGTCAAGACGGGATCAAGAAACGAAGAAAACCCCAGCTACAACTACGACGGCCTCCGACGATGATGATGATGATGATGAAGAAGATGAAGATGAGAACATGAGCGTTGATGAAATTGAGAGGATATTTAACAAGAGGACAATGCGTGACCAATTCGGGAATTATCCAAGCTGGATGAGCAAAAAAAAAGTGTAGAACTCAGCAGAAGAAAAACAAACGACTGAAGAAGAAAGCATTGAAATTTAAAAAGTAGAAAAGTTGTTACGTTTACGTTACTTTAATAAAAATTCCATCATTTGTACACATTTTTTGTGTAAAATCGATTTTAAGTCTAAGCATTTAAAAATATCGTAAATGTTTTATGACATAAAATAAACCCCCAAAACCGTACATCCATATACAGAAGTTGTAAAGCTCTAATTATTGATTAGGCATGATTTTTCAACGACTACAAATGGTGTAATCATTTCAACCTGCGATGTACAAGCAGTAGCGTGACTTTCTACTTCTACGTATATCCGTAAATCTGCACTTCATTCCTTAGTTAGCCTGAATAGTCGCCCAGGCATTATCATAGCTTCGGCTGTCTCAATTTCCCCATTGATTTTCAAGTAGACTTTTAGCCAAAAATTCTTGTGTCTGTTCCATCCATATATTATTGCACCTCAAAAAGTTAAACCAAGCTTAAAGCTTTAGAACAATTCAGACACCAAAATTGTAAGTTTTTTACACTTTCAAACCCCACATTACTACATTAACATTACACCCTCAAAATCCCGTTGCATCTTGCCAAAAATGTTCATTGAATGAAATGTTATGCGTCTGTCTCTGTCTGTGACCATTCGGAAAATGCTGTAAATTACAGAAGCTAACTTGGGTGGTAACTTTGTTCTTGCCGATTGTCTGTCTGACTTTACTACACAATCAAAACATTATTTCAGGACAACTAAATCATACGATTTTGGTACTGGCCTGGCGGTTGAACCTCTTGCCTTAAAATCGTATCATTTCCTAATATGAATTCGGAGAAGACCGTTTTATGCCGATGGGATAATTGGAATTGCGTGTAGTGTGGCCATTGCCTTATGTATGCGATCTTAATGAAGAAAGAGCTGAGTTGGCCACTGAATTGAAAAGAATTAAGAATGCATCTGAGTCTGAAGCAATAATACAATAAGAAACTGCAAACGGTATCATTTCCTAATATGAATTCGGAGAAGACCGTTTTATGCCGATGGGATAATTGGAATTGCGTGTAGTGTGGCCATTGCCTTATGTATGCGATCGGAATGAAGAAAGAGCTGAGTTGGCCACTGAATTGAAAAGAATTAAGAATGCATCTGAGTCTGAAGCAATAATACAATAAGAAACTGCAAACGGGGGACGACGGAGAAGGATGATCCATTATCTATTATAATGAAGGTGCTGACAAGATCCTCTCTGTTAAGATTTTTGCATTTGCATCCATCTAATTTTTTGCCTCTTGGATAATAACAACTTTTTGTGTATGTGTGTGTTTGGATGTAATAAGGTGGAGGCGAACGAACGAACAAACGTATGAAGGAGGAACGAAATGATGCATTGTGGACTCATCATTACAATTTCAACCCTATCCTATCTTGCAAGGTTCATCGGAGAACAGCCAGCACCAAGCTGCAGTCAGTGACTATAGAATAGACATTAGGTGGTTCCTTAAAAGGTTTTCATTGCCCATCCCCAAGAATGACCAACCAGATTTTCCCTCAGGGGATGTTTGTCCTTCAAATTTTTATATTCATCATCCATCTACTCTTTCAACAACTGCAATATTAATTTTACCCAAACTCAAAAGTCCATGGAACATGTCACGAAGATAGAATTAGTATTGGAAGCAAATAGTAATAGCATAATAAATATAAAATAAAGAATGGACACTCGTCGAGAGCAGCAGCAGAGTAACCGAGGGATTATCTCAACTAAAAGGTAAATATTAATTACTCCACTTATTTCTTCATCCTTTGTACATAAATTAAGATTAGATAGTAGCCGCACATGTTCTCAATTTTGAGGGAAGACAATTAGAAAAACAGGTGTAGTTCATGTAATTTGTAATTTATCTGTCAAAATGTCACTTTCACTCTCATTCTGTTCACCTTTGATTCATAGCATAGCTGGGATTGTTGTAATTTTTTTTGAGTGTGGGTCTTTGAATGGGAGAGGTCACGAATCTCATACTCATGAAATGTAAAATGATCATACTCCCAAAAACAGTTCCCACATCCCAAAATTGTCTCCCACACACAAGGAACAAATAAGACAGCTTAAAGCTTATCTCTTTGTAATTTAAATACAAACGATTTAATAATATTATCCTGTAAAATCATTGCTCCTTAGCCCAGTACAGTCTTAGAAGTGTATGCGTGCGTGCAAATTGAGTGCAAGTGTTAAAAGCTAAATTAAACACAGCACATGGAAATTTAGTAGAATTTTAATTGTTATCTGACAATAATTACTCCAAGCAATGACCACTAATGAGGAGCGTTTTACAGAGTTGGTTAGGCGGAATCAAAATTTGCAATTCCTCATTGTTTCACCGAGGTCAGTTTAATATTCATCAGATCAAATTATTGTTCATCATTTAAGGAAGGATTAGTGCATTAAATTAAATTGAATGAGAGTCCTTGTATTGTTAAATTAATCCTTGCTTTATATTACAAATTGTAACAGCAAACCAAAAAACAGCTCAATCAGCAATGGTTTCTTCTCAACGAAACTTTGTTCGTCATGTGTTCAGCCTTTGGGCCTATTTATATCAAGAGGAAGTTGCTGTCCAAAATGTGGATTAAAAGTTTGCAAAAAGTGCAAAATATACGAAATCCAAGCTTCATCATGGTGCTGCTTGGCTTGCTATAAAATAATGTAAGTCTTAAGAATTAAAATATTTTTCATTTCTCACGCAGACAAAAGTACAACATTCACAATTTTATTTCTTCAGGAAACATAGCCGAGGTGGAATTATCGGTTGCAGGGAAGATCACAGATCAGCATCTATAAAAAGATCCTTCTCAATTTCGGGTAAGAATAATCCATGTTTTTTTAGCTTCATGTCTATTAAGAAGAAAAATCTGCTACGTTTGAGAACCAAAATCAATATTAAATTATTTTTCTTTCACAATTGTCAATTTACATAAGTTTGCTGTGAACGGTATATTACCATATCCGCTACTTTTTATGATGAGACATCAAATGTCGTGCAGTGCAACGCAAAGCAAGCAAACCTTGAGAGACCAAAATAGAAAATAGACAGATTGGGAAACACGGAAGGCTTGTTTGAGTTGGACCTTGTTGTAGTTGTACCACAAATTAAGATCTAGCAAATATTAGAAACGAATTCAGCATTAAATTAAATACACCATGATGGATATCTAAGAATAATTCAGCATTTGCGCAAATTTTAATGAGATGTTGGCTGGGAATACGAACACAGCTACGGCTACGTAAGTTCATTACAAAATAATTTTATGAAAATACTACGCCTACTGGGCGTGGGTATGGGCGGATATTATTATGACCCCAAACATTGAACCCAAAAAAACAATGGAGAATTAATTTGTTTGTCGTATGAGATTCTCATAAGATTACTTCAGCATGCATTAATCATTTTTACTGAAGGAAAATTTAGTGCAGAAGATTATTTTTAAATGATTTTGATTTTACATGTCACCAGCAAAATGATGTGGTATGAATTTATTGAATTTTGCTGTGGTTTCATTTCAAAGGTCAATTTAATGCGGATGTCTCAATGTTGATAGCAAAATCTAATCGCTATGAAATTCCAATCAACTAACGCAATCTTTTTTCATACCAAGTCAGTCAGTACATTAAAAAGATTAAAACCCGTCTATCCTCATCGTGCCTTGACTTTCACGACTACTTCATGAAATAAAACTTGATTCCCACCCAACTTGCTTAAAAATTTGCAAGTTTATTGTTAGAGTAAACGCTTCCAAGTATTTGCAATAAATCAGACTCAGCCTTCAGCGCTAAACAAACCTTATCATCTTCCTTCAATCAAATCCATCGAGCACTAGTGCGGAGAGCTAATCAGAAGTGTTTTGATTTGATTCACAGAAACCAGTAGAAGTTCTCCAGTGCTAAAATCTTATACAAAATACTACGAAGATAGACCATACAATTCTCTTCCAAGAATGGCATCAAATATTCAATACTTTGGCGGAGGTGGGTTTAGAGAAGGTAAGTAAAACAGCACTAAACACAACTAACAAACATACCAAGTGTCAAATTTAGTCGGAAATAGAGTCTCATCCTGATTAAATTCTCTCCAAAAGAACAATTTAGTGCCGTCAGTTACTTCTGGTTTTAATATTTTATGTTAAAGTAAATATCCAAACTCAAACCGTAACAGTATGACAATGTATCGGAATTATCAGTAGTCATAATAGTCGATTTTGTGTAAAGTTTAACATGACTTATTTTTATCTTGCGTTGCTCGTCACACTAATTTATTCCAAGAACAAACTCGTTGCATATTTTAATACGAATGTGAACTCATATCTTGAAATATTCCTCAATTTCCCATGGAACTGATTAGACGTTAGCCTGTTTTGAGCATAAAATAAAAGTTCAATTCAAATTCAAGTCATTACATTTCATTGCAAATATTGAAACAGGACAAACTAAAATTGAAATGGTTAGGGCAGCAATTGTTCTTTCCTATCTCTTGCCACAAACTGTGGTACAGTCCTCTGGAAACGCATCTCATAAGTGTAGCATGTTAATATGAGACGGGCTTTGTCTCAGATTCCCCAATTTGCATTGCTTTATTTAAGGTGATTCTAAACATTACAAAGGAGGAGGACATCGCAACAGTTTTGAAGGAGGTATCATTGACCAAAAATCAAGTCTGTTCCCATCCACTCTACATCCATTTCATGACGTTCATGGAAGAAAAAGCCCAACTTCATCCGTAAATTTTATTGAAGACGAATACTGGGATTATTATGATTATGAAATCAACAGCAATCGATCCTCATGTGAAAGAAGTCTGGGAGAAACAGTTGAATATCAGCATTGTGTTAATCAACATCAACATCCTCCTAGGAAGCCAGAGAGAAGAAAATGTAGAAGCATGGGAGCTTTTGATGCCAAATACAGTCAGTTGAAAACTTATTGTGTCATTACAAAGGATCCAGGAAAAGAGCGTGGCTCTTACAACAGTTTACCAAGAAAGCCAAAGAAAGTGAGGGGTGAATTTGAGAAAGAAAATAGTGTTACGTTCATGAATGGACTCATCTCAAACAATACCAATAATAAAAGTTCAGAGAGCCAAGAAAATCGTAGAAATACACCAAAAACAAAGACATTGAATGAAAACATTGGATCTAGCAACAATAGTAAAAGTTCTTGTTTAAAAAATCGGTCGATAATAAATTTGAAACATGAGCCTAAAATTCAACCCGATATTTTATCGACA
>WJEZ01001280.1:0-18511 GCA_009869925.1 Thalassaphorura encarpata | reverse complement strand
CCGAGTTGCCACATGATTTCCCAATTTCAACACAGGAATATGATTCAGAATTGTTTTAGAATTTAAAGCGTAGTATTCAAGTAGTTTCCATTTTGTTTCATTGGAATTCTCTTCCTTCGATTTCATTTTACAGAAGATGTAGACATTGCTCGACAAATTCGGCATATTTGTTCGGTTTGATTTATCTTCATCAATAATATTTTTCAACATCTCAAAACTTTCCAAGACCTGTGGCCAGATAATTACGAAGAAAACGCTGGGCTGAACAAAGACGAGTCTTGGCATTTGTCGTTTTGTCTCGATCATTCCAATCTGAATTTAGAACATGATTTAGAATGTGTTAATAATTTATATTTACACAGTTGAATTACCAGTGTTATGAAGTGTAAAGCCTCAGAAAGGTCGTCCGGTTTTAAAATTACGATCAAATTGTTATTCGCCACTGAATGGGATAGCACAGCTTCCAACTCCAGCAGGTCCATTTCAATTTGATGTGAATTTATCGAGTATTCCACTTTCGCCAGAAGATCAGGTTCTAAAAATAAAATTAAGAAAATTCTTTGTTGAAGCCATCATTGCCAAATTGATGTACGAGTAATTTACCAAACACCGGAAACGAATGACCGAGAACTACAGTTTCAACGTATCCCATATGGGCTACAATATCAGAAAAAAATAGTCCTATTCCTTCTTCAAGTGTCTCAATGTTACTGATAGAATCATTATTAGTTTCTAGTGAAAATGTTTTATGTGCTACAATGACGAATATGACAATTACTAATTCCATGTTTATAGTATAATTAAGTAATGTTAGGCTCCAAGGGAAATTTAATTTTGCATGCTTGTAATATCGTAAGATCCAATCGGCAAGGTAGTATTTAGTATGATTAAAATTTTTCTACTAATGTAGTCGACTAGAAGGGAAATTCATGACCTAGTGTAGACGACCCATTAGTTGGATTACTTGTCCGCAAATATTTGCTTCTGCTTCTGTAGAGCACAGTGCATTAGAGTGAAAAAGTCAAGTCCTCAAGTATAAGTGGCTAGTTCCACTTCCACCTTCTCGGAATTACTTGGCACAAGAGTATTCTTTGTCATTTTCAAGTATAATCGCGTAAGTCTAATCTTCTCTTCCGAGATTAATTTTCAATTGCTCAGTCATAGTCGATTAATATTTGAAATCATTTTTGGGTAAACGGAGAGTAAACGATGCCCCTAGTTACGATCTACAAACGATGGAAAAACAATGCTACAAAAAAATTTTCTAGATCCTTCATCCTAATTTATTCAAACTGCGAGTGCTTCATTCAAACTGGCAAAATTATCCGTTTCTAAATTCCATCCATTTATAATTAGACGAATCTTGATCCAATATCAATTCCAGTGTCAATGACGGAGGAAGAATACCAGCGGCTTTTGGAAGTAATGCGCACTCTCCTCAATAGTGGAGAAATAAACCGAACAGCGTTAGCCCTGCTCTTGGATTTGGCAAATGCCCATACTGACAGACAAGGTGGGAACCAGGTGTGTCAATCTCCTCCACCGGCATCAAATTGCAGCCCTGTTGCAACCCCAGGGGTACGAATCGTATCTGGACCGGAACCATGTTCTCCATTGAATATTTCTGGTGGAAATAATGCCCCACCGAGTTTCATTCCTCAGTGTACACCAGATAGACAAGGAGGATCTCCAGCTCCACGCTTGCCACAATGGAGTCCAACTCCCATATGTCCGCCATGTACTACTCCAAATATTCCCAATGCTGGACCTGGAACCGGAACCATCTCAGGCTCAGACAACACGGCTAATAATAGTGGTACCTGGGTCAGGTGCCCTTATTGTAACAGGGATTTGCATGTTAACCTTCGCCTTGGGTTTGTGGAGAGGTCAAATGGGAGTTCTTGTTCTGGCCAAGATGTAGTCGTCAGACTTTCAGTGATGGCGGAATCTGACTCACAAAGTTCATCTTCACAAAGTCGGTCAAATAGTTCAGGAGGATCACCTCCAGGAGTTAGTTTTGACGACGGGTCTTACTACAGTGAGTAAATTTCTAAAGTTTAAAAAAATTGCAAAATTAATGTTTACATAAGAATATAATAAATTGACATTTTTTAGCTCGCCAGTGCAATCAAGCTGGAGGACGACCACTTGCGCAGCCAAACTGCCGTCCGCCTTCATTCTCTCCACAGAATAATACCCAAGAGTGTTGTTCCACGGGTAACGTTCAATCAGACATTTTCCGATAATTTACAAATATAAGTTGCCCGATATAAATTATGTTTTAATCGAAGGTATTCACTCATGTTCTCCACAAAATATAAATCACAATTCATCGGCTTATAACACCCCCGTCAATTATCTAAACCCAAGTGGGAATTTGATCCCGGAGTCAAGTCCAATCGGGACCAACTTTAACAATAGTTGTAAGTATTATTATTAAAATACGATATGCCAATGTTTCAAATCATTATCATTTTTTTGTAGATGGCAGTTCAATTGGTTCAACATTCCCAGGAACCCGAAGGACCTGCTAAGACTCAGATTTGATTTGTCATCACATCTCAGAATTTAAACTTAAGTTGGCCGATCCAAGCACTAGTCGTCGGTATTTGGCTATTGAATCCAGGGACCCGAAGGACCTGCTAAGACTCAGATTTGATTTGTCATCACATCTCAGAATTTAAACTTAAGTTGGCCGATCCAAGCACTAGTCGTCGGTATTTGGCTATTGAATTTGAAATGAAAAATTGTGTAATTATTTTCGTTGAAATTGATGAACCATAAACTAATTGTGCATGTATGAAACAAATGATGAGTGAGAGAATAAATCCTGAATGGTTTTCTGAATTTGATTGAGTACTGACGTTTTTTTATGTTTTTGGCAAGGAATTTCCAATACCTGGATTCACAATGAGTGTGAAATACCTTATAATTTTATTTCCTAGTATAATACAGCAACATGAGGTAAATGATTTTCCATGTGATTCGTTGGCTAATAATTAATTAATCTTAATTGTGTTCAAGTTTTCAGGGAAATATTGTTGAAGTATTTTAACTTTCTCATTTTACTCCTGAATTTTCTGCATGGGTTAAAAGTGTGCACGAAATACAAATTCATTTTTTGCCAGACCGGACTGACTCGCAATTTTCTTTTCCATATTGTCTGCGAAATTCCATTTCCAAATTTTAAAACAGTTGGACTTGCACTAATTTCATTCCAGTGACCTTAAGGTCAAAGCGTCTTCACCATCATGGAGGGCAATAACTGCTCCTCCAACTCGAGCCCCCAACGCCAAGGCTGCAACCCCAACAGTAAATCTAGATGGAATTGACCTGACTCAGCCCATTTTAATTGCAATCATAATTGTCATCATCACTCTCATCTATCTCAAATTGAGGAGTAGACGCTCAGGAAGAACAATTCTAATTGTTGGACCGACTGAGTCTGGTAAAACTGCTGCATTTGTGCAATTGACCACGGAGGATGAATCCATCGTGGACACGGTCACTTCAACCGTTCCTAATGAAGGGGAATATTTGGCTGGGGCAAAAATGACGAAACCTTTGATATTAAAGGACATTCCAGGGCATGAAAGAGTTCGTGGGAAATATTGGGAGGAGAATAAGGTAATATTTGAGATTATAATATGCTAGCAGCTAAAAATCTTTAATATACTTGTATAATGTTATCTTTTTTAGTCTTCTCTCCTTGGGGTCATTGTTTTTGTGGATGCCTCATCTGGAAACAAGGGAGTACGTGAAGCCTCTGAAGTTCTTTACTCTGTTTTGACGGATCCACTCGTCAATAGTGTTAGACCACCAATCTTGATATTTGCCAACAAGCAAGATTTACCAACTGCTAAAGGAATTAATGTGATCAAGAATTTAATTGAACGAGAGATTGGTACGCTGCGAATGACAAGATCAGCCAATTTAGAAACAACTGGAGGGAAATCAGCACCATCTTCAGTCAAGATTCTTGGAAATATGGACAAGGAATTTGAATTTGGACAAATCAGCCGAGTTGAATTCGGGGAAGGAAGCAGCAGTGATTTGTCAGGAATCAAGAACTGGCTAAACAAGTTGGGCTAGGTTACAACAAATTAAATCAGGAATTGAAATGAAAATCCTAGCTGTGAATTAAAATTTGCACAATCTGATATCATATTTTCTAAATTGTCAAGATTAATAAAAGAAAAAAGTCAATTTTTGGTATAATTATGGATTCTATTAAAGCATCGGTCATTTTAAGAATAATTTATTATTCCCTGTAGCATTTCCTTCCAGCTATTTTGGACGTACTGTTTAGGGCGTGGGTTTTTACTAGGAATTTCGGTTGTTGAGAAGTTGTTGACATAAGTAGGTTAGTTGTAGTTGCGGTTAGTTGATTGGCACGAACGAAAGAAGACAAAGGGTGACAAAAGGGTTTGTTTGATTTGGACAAAATGATCTGGGTGAAAGAAATATCCCGTTTGTCTTCCTTCTGCTTCTGATGCAGATGCAAGGGCACCGGAGGAATTACCACTTGCTGCCTTTCTCAGTCAGGAACCCTTAAAATACGTTTCGCTTTATCTAACGGTACATCTGATCCGGTTTGGCTTGGCCTAACCCAGTGTAAAGTAAAGGAAATCCTGCTATTTTAAGATACATGTTAAATCGGAAACGGAACTAGAGTGGCACCTTGTCCTCAACAAGATTGAAAGCTAAAATCATCAGTTGTTCACTTGACTTGAAACGAATCGCACAAAGGAAACAAAGGTTACAAGGAAAGTGTAGTTTCTCATTTTTGTTGCTCGTGTTGCGAAGTTGTGATCCAAACGCCTGAGCTAGTGGATCCTTTCAGGTTAATAAAGTTTTATTAGTTTATCATTCAGTTTATTGTTCATATCTTGAATTTAACTTCGCAAAATTTTAAGCTTTAACGTTAATTTTCTGAAATAAATAAAATGAAAATATATCTGATTTAATTTTACATACTCCATTAGGAATTAGCTAATTTTAACAGGATGTTATTAATTTTTTTCTTTAGATCTCAACATGTGGTCGTCATACTTAATCCTACTCACTCTCCCACAGTTGTACATGTGTCAATTTGATTGGAAAGTAGAACAACCCGTTTCCTACGTCATTTACAATGGAAAATATTATCCAAATCCGACTGCAAATATCAGACCACTAGAGGAAGAGGCGAGCGCAAGTTCATTTCTGGAAGGATTGAATCCCCTTAATGCTTTTAGCACTATTTGGAACAGTCTTCCATCCTTAAATATTTTTGGAACGAGTGATCTCGTGGATGACGAGAGTGATTTCACAGATGCGGGTGGAGCAGGGACTGAAGGTGCAGGAAATGAATATCAGCAAAAGGTTCAACATGGTTCCACCTATTCCTTTGTTCCAAGTCTTCATAACGTTGGAGGAAATGGACTATTTGCCGGGAGCCCTGCGCCCATTAAGGCTGAACTTCCATTTAATTTGGACAAAATCGCTGCTCACCCGAGTAATCCATTTCAACAGTACAATGCCCGAAGGCGGAGACGAAGTCCGAGTCTAAGCCCTCGTCCAGGATCTACTCTGACATTTTACAAACCCTTGGGTCAAGGGAGTTACATGAAGTATGAGATAATCCCAGAAGATGATCATGCGAATAAAAATGAGGCAGGGAAAGAACGGCGTCGTCCTAGACCTGTAGAAAGACCAAGTCCGACCAGGCCACTCAAGTCACCTTTGACCCCTTATAAGGCAAGGACTCAGGCTCAAGCTTTGAGGAGGTACAAGGCTGGAGAGCATAATTCTAGAAAATACTCAACGAGTCAGAGTAAGAGTGTGGAAAGAACAGAATCAGTGAAGACCGAAATGGAGGAATCCCCTTGCCCGAAATTTGGAAATTGGGAATACGATGGAGAAATGTGCATCAGCATTGGGCCGATTCCAAAATGGGCTTGTAGGCCCAAGGATCTCTTGACGACTGGGAAATTAGTAGTGTGTAGAAATAAAATTTTCTTCCCATGACATGGAAATTAAATATATAAACTTGAGTATACTTCACTAATTTGTTTTTGTTATCGCTGAAGCTAAGTTCTGTTGTTGATTATTGTTAATTTTTTATTTAATTTAAATAATGTTTCATGAATTAACTAAAATTAAAAAGACTGAGATCATACGATCAAGAGTTTGAGTTTTATTCATATAGGGTTCAACTGTTTTTAGTTTCTAGATTTAGCGTGGCATAGTCCTTTCTTCAAGGAGCCGTTTCCCCCGAAAACACCGAAAACTCAAACCGAATAATCGTAACATGAACGAAAGTATATGTGTGGAAGAAAGGAACAACCCGACTTACCCGACTGACTTTCGCCACTCTATAAAAATTGGTTTCAATTCGGTTTTCGGTATGAAAGACCTATATGCTCATGAATGCGTCGCATAGCAAGACTCTAGGACTGTTTTAGAAGATGAGTACAGCACATTAGGAAATTCTGGAATAATCTAATTAGTCTGGAAACGTACTAGGACAACGACGCTTCCCATATTGCATAAATAAATATTATAGTTTCATAATTTTATAAAAATTGGTTTCAATTCGGTTTTCGGTATGAAAGACCTATATGCTCATGAATGCGTCGCATAGCAAGACTCTAGGACTGTTTTAGAAGATGAGTACAGCACATTAGGAAATTTTGGAATAATCTAATTAGTCTGGAAAGGTACTACGACAACGCCGCTTCCCATATTGCATAAATAGTAAACATTAGTTTCATAATTCATTCTTGTACACAACGTATCGACTGATTCCGGTGATTTCAAAATTTGATAAACGTGTTTGCGTCTCTAGAGTTGTCTGAACGCTGATAAGAAGTGAAAATCGAGAATGGCTTATCCACAACCAACTGCCCCAGTTGGTGTGGGAGGTTTCGGAGCTGGACCACCTAGATTGGAGCTTCCAGCAACTCCAGTCGAACTAAAACTCGAGGCCAAGTAAGTAATCCAAATTGCAAATACTTTTTTTTTAGATTTAAGCCTTCACAAAAGCTTGCACGTGCAAATTTGCAAATGCCAAGACACCAGTTGCGTAGCATTGTGAATAGAAATATTGGCTATGGTACGAATATTTGTACCTAGCCAATTCACTGAAATTTACAAATCATTTCGATAATTCCGATACACCCTTTGTATTGGTGTTAATAATTGAGTCAATTATCTCAACCGCTCACTCAGCTGAATTACATGTTGGTTTGTAGCTGGGATTTTTAACGTATTCACTATACGATATTTGACAAAAGTATTAGTAAGGAAACGACGTGTCTAACAGAATCACCAATATTGATTAGTGCATCCAAGTGAGTCATTCCTGTCATAGTATTATCCACGATTCTCACTAAATTAGGGTTCCTCAATTTTACCACAGCTCTAACGACAAATTAATTCCAGAGAATGGACTGTCGCTTGCGATACGTCCACGTCAAACTGTACATCAACATACTTGCAATATGGGTATGAGTCCTCATCCAAAACCGTTCCTGGAATCAGGTCGAATTCAACTAATGAAAGTGGCAAAGAATCTTGGTCTTCAGGACACATGCATGGACAGAGTTAATTCGCAGTGTCTCTAGGTTTAAGTAATATTTTGTTGTTTATCTACAGAAAATGTAGTTTACTACTACAGCCTTATATTTGACCCATTTAAACTTTTTAATTTTTTTAAATTCATTTTTCATGCTAATTTTTACATTAAATATTACAATAATAAATATTTAGTTTAAATTTGAACTAAAGACTCGGCATCACTACACTCATTGCTCTTCGGAGTTAGCATACAATAAAGTCGACTATGTCTGAATTAATGAAAATGTCAAATTGACTAAAAATAGTAAAACAAGCCGCTTGCGATTCCGATTTGCGGATTATTCGATTTTGCGAACGTCTAGCAAAACAAGGATAGAAGCAGATAAATAAATTCGGGTCCTAGATTCAGCGAAACTTTCCTGGAATTTGCATTGACTGCATGGGCTATCCGCCAACTTCAATTTCCACGCAAAACGCAAAAGTTGTCCAATTCTTTTGCTGACCTTTTTTGTGATTGCTACGGTGTCATCGTCGTCAAATATCTGATTTGCCTGGTTTTGTAGAATTTCATACAGTGAGGTAAGAATTTTATTTTGTTTTAACAAGAGAAATTAAAGTTAACTCACGTTATTTCTATTTGTGAATTCTCCAAGGCTGGACACGGGTGCCGGCTCTATATTCGAATCGGATTGATTAAAAAATTACACTTTCAAGATGATTATTCCAGTTCGATGTTTCACTTGTGGAAAGGTGATTGGGAATAAATGGGAAGCTTATTTGGGACTTCTGCAAGCAGAATACACAGAAGGGTAATTTTTTATCGAAGTCAATGAATATTTTTGTTTGCAAATGCTGACCAGATCTAAAATGTGCATGATGTGCTTGCTAAATGAAATCGAATGGCTAAATTGTATTTCATAAGTACATTTGCTTTTTTGACGAAATCTTTCTAGATTTTTTAATATTATTTATTTTAAAAATTGAATCTAGAGATGCATTGGATGCCCTTGGACTCAAACGATATTGTTGTCGTCGGATGCTGTTGGGACACGTGGATCTCATTGAAAAACTCCTCAACTACGCTCCGCTGGAGAAACATAATTAATTGAATTGTCCTCACTACACCATTTATATAATTTATCCTATTCCTTCTGACTTCTTTTAAATTACCTCCTTGTGTTTGTTGTAACCTCCAAATCTAAAACAACACAGTATCGCGCAATGGATGTGCGTATATAGCATTTGGCTTAGCATTGGTTTTTCCAATAACGCGAATCCCTCTGTCATCTCATTTTACTTTTTATGAATAACGAAAATGAGGTCATGTCATCCCAATCCAATCCCTGATTAGATTACATGCTTATTTTTCATTTGTTTTGTATAATCAAACAGTTCTATGTTATAGGTTGGTTGGTTGAAGCTAATAAATTACAAATGCGTTAAAAATAAATACAAGTGTTTGCAAAAATTATTTCCGAGTATTATTTTTGGGTAGTCTAGTCTAGTCGGTTGAACTAGCAGCAAGTAGGAACAACTGAATGACGCCATGAATGACTAAGGTGTTTCAGTGTTTCAATACGGTGACAATCCGATTGACTAAGACTGTATTGTTTGGAAATTATTTTTACAAAGAGATGTGACTGACTATGACGTTTTTCTTTGAGCGTGAGCGTGACTGACTGTGTGTTGTTCCTCATAAAAAGGCTGAATGATGTCATAATTAGTAATAATTACTAGTTATTGACGTCATTAGTAAAAATTGAACTCCACTCCTCCACATTGCTGCATAATGTTGAAGTGAATTGAGTCGAGTTTTGTTACCGGGGACGAAGCATATACACGGACAAATTGAGTTGTATTGTGGTTATTTCTCCAATTGAATTCATTAGCATTGAGTGAGTGATAAGGACTAAAGGACAAAAAAAACAAAAACCCAGTGTCAGTTCTGGGAATTCAAAAGTTTTAGTTGTTGTGAATTGTAGTAATAGAGTGAAAAAGTAGTTTTCAAAATTTGACAGTTTACATAATTAATTTTGACAAAATGAATTCGCAATATTCTGGTGTCGGCGCGGGTGGGGCAGTTGGTCCAGGTGGACCTATACATGACCGCAAAGTTGACAACTTTTGTAGAACTTCAAGTTGGTGCAAGGTTGTCTTAAAATAATTTGAATAATTAACTATTAAAATTTCAATGCATGCCGATTGATTAGGCATTATTGTAATTATAATTTATTTTGATTTAATTTACAGGAACTTGCTGGACAGAGATTTACTGTCCAAATCCGATCCAGTATGTATTGTGTACATGAAGGATATGCTCACAAATAGCTACACCGAATTGGGACGTACTGAGCAAATTAAAAACGATTTGAATCCTTCCTGGAACAAGAAATTCACAGTGGATTATAGATTCGAGGAACGACAGGTAATTTATCTAAAAGATTTAGAATCTCTTTATTTGCCAATTAACTAATGAACTTATGTATAAATTTATTTCGTAGTTAACAACTGTATTTGTATTTTCCCTATCATTTAAGTTTCATTTGATATTTTGTCATATTTTTGTTTACAGATTCTGAAATTTTCCATTTACGATTGGGACGTAACTAACCTTAATTTGGGAGATCAAGATTATTTGGGGTGTTTGGAATGCAGTTTGGGGGAAATTGTGGCAGCTCCGAACAAAAAGGTATGTGAGGCTCTTGATATTTTTTTGAAAAAGGTCAAATTCCAATTTAATATTTTTTTAACTTTTCTGTACAGTTTGAACGAAACTTAGAACTGCCACCCAAATTCGCTGTCAAAGGAAAACCATCCTCTCTCTGTGTCGTTGCTGAAGAATTGGGTTCCAACAAGGAAGTTGTTCATCTCAAATTATGTGGAAGAAAATTGGACAAGAAGGATTTATTTGGAAAGAGCGATCCCTATTTGTTGATTTCTAAGCTTATGGATGATGGGACCTATTCTGATGTTCACAAAACGGAGATTATAAAAAATAATTTGAACCCAGAGTGGAAAATGTTCACGATTCGTGTGGCTTCCTTGACAGGTGGAAATTTAGAAAGAAAACTGCGCTTCCGAGTCCTGGATTGGGATAATGATGGATCAAGCGACTTGATTGGAGAATTTGAAACAACTTATACAGAGTTGCTAGCTTGTGAGTTCGTTGAGTTGAATTTAACGAGAACCTTAAGTCTTATATTTAATTAATTAATTTTAATTTCATTTAGCTGCCAAGAACAATCAAGGAAGTTTCAATTTTGGTTAATCCAACAAAGAAGGCTAAGAAAAAGAGTTACACAAATTCTGGACTTCTGAACATAATGTCACTTCGTGTTGAGGAAGAGAAAACATTCCTGGATTACATTCAAAGTGGAGTTCAACTCCATTTTACAGTTGCTATTGATTTCACGGCTTCAAATGGAGATCCAAATCATCCTCAAAGTTTGCATTATCGTAATCCTAGTGTGGACAATCAGTACAGTTTGGCCATCAAATCTGTCGGTAAGCATTCGATATTTGTCGCTCAAGGAGCATATGATCCCAACATGACATTATTTCTACTTCCCAGGTGAAATTCTTGAGGATTATGACAGTGACAAGATGTTCCCCGGATTGGGGTTTGGTGCAAGAATTCCACCGAGTGGGGCTGTTTCTCATGAATTTTGTTTGAATGGAAATCCTCAAAGTCCGTTTTGTCAAGGCGTTGCTGGAATTCTTCAAGCCTTACCACCAATCCCTCAACACGGGTTAGTACAAAATCAAATAAATTATTATTTATGTTTAATATTATACATTTTGGCTAATTTCATTATGGTTAATTTTAAACAAACTTTCAGTTACTTTATACGGACCAACGTATTTTGCTCCTGTAATCAATCACGTGGCCCGTTTTGCTTCATCTTACCTGGATGGTCGAAATTACTTTGTCCTCATGATTATTACGGATGGAATTATTTGTGGTAAGAAGAATCATATTACACAGAATTCAAGATGAGTTTCAAGTTTCTCGTACTATTTGTATTTCATTTTTATTTTATAGACATGGATGCTACAAAAATGGCAGTTATTGCTGCATCTCAACTTCCAATGTCAATCATAATCATTGGAGTTGGAGCTGAGGATTTCTCAGCAATGGAATTCTTGGACAGCGACAGCAAACTTTTGAGCCATAATGGTCGTACAGCTGCCAGAGATATTGTTCAATTTGTTGGTGAGTCGTTTTTGAATATTTTGTTTCGTCATAAATCGAATGTTTGCACTTTTAGCTAGACTTTTTTAATTTCTCCTGCAATTTTGTTTCGGCGTTGATTTCTCTGAATTATTTTATTTCTGTTTTGATGCTACTAAAATGGCTGTTATTGCTGCATCTCAACTTCCAATGTCAATCATCATCATTGGAGTTGGAGCTGAGGATTTCTCAGCAATGGAATTCTTGGACAGCGACAGCAAACTTTTGAGCCACAATGGTCGTACTGCTGCCAGAGATATTGTTCAATTTGTTGGTAAGTCGTTTTTGAATATTTTGTTTCGTCATAAATCGAATGTTTGCACTTTTAGCTAGACTTCTTTAATTTCTCCTGCAATTTTGTTTCGGCGTTGACTTCTCTGAATTATTTTATTTCTGTTTCGTCTTCTTAGCTTAGCTCGAACTAATTATGTAGAATTTTTTGCATTAGTTTTCGTTTCGTAGTCTGCTGTAGTTGCTGTATCCGATTTCATCTCTATGCTTAAGCACTAGAATTCCAATGTCGTTTAATGCTTGTCCCCAGACCGATCAGGGTCTCCTAATTTATGTAAAAGTTTTCCTTCCAGTTGTTGTAGAATTAACGTTGAATCTTCTGAGGATGAATTTCAATTTGAATATGGGCTGGCTGTATCGTAAAGTGTAAAACTTGAACGATTTTTGATTTGAGTCTTCTTTGTTGTGTTTTTCAGAACTACGAAAGTTTTACTCATCCGGTCCTTCATATGGACATCAAAGTTATCCTCAGTCCCAACCCCAGCCATATAATCCTCAGTTTAACCCTACAGCTAGCTTTGTGCATCACAGTAATACGATCAGTAAGGCCAATTTAGCTCGAGCCGTATTGGCAGAATTGCCAGATCAGCTCGTTCTTTGGATGAAGAAACTCAGACCCGCTTAAACTCTACTCCAAATCTAAATCCAAAGTCTTGTCACTACTATCAAATCAACTTCTACTGCCTACTCTTCTTCTGCTTGAGTAGTTTATATATAACACCTTAGAAGCTTTTGCTATTGATTCGTATTCAAGTTATTTTTATAAATTTAGTTCTCCTAACTCCAAATTCAAAACTGATTTAGTTACATGACATGTTTTTGACGCTCAGTATTAAAAACGGAGAAGTAGGCTTTGTATTTAATACTCGTTTTTGAGCAATGCTTCTTAATAAAAATGTTTAGTTTATATCAAATAGTTAAAAGTTTATAATTTTGACTATTTATGTTTTTACCTGATGAACTGATATTGATAAACGAAAATTTGTGATTTTGAATGATGCTATTGGTATAATTGTTGGCATTCCTGACTTTTGTTCTCAGAATTGCGCAAGCACATTGGACTTGGAATTACTCCAGAGCAAGCCTACAAAGCCAAATTCGGACTCGCTAAAGAAGTTTTGGCTGAAATTCCAGGACAACTTTGTCATTTCATGAGAGTTCGTGCCATGCAAGGTCAATTCGCTTAAACGAAATTGAATTATTATTGTAATTCCTTCGCTTACTGCCTCCCTACCGTTTACATTGTAAATTTAAGTATTATTGTCTTCGTTTAAGTGAATCTATATGTTAAAATTATATGTCTAGTTTCTTGAAACCAAACCATTCCCAAAGTTAAACATATTGTTGTGATGTTGGATGTACTTAAAAATTGCTGTTCTTAATTTAAGTTTTAGTAGCTTGACTATTCTGTTATTACTTGTAAAAATTAATTTCGTTTGAATGTTTTAAACTCAGGAGGAGATGGTGCTTGTTCTCCAATGGTGGCTAAATATTATTGCTAACATATTGAATTTTAAAACAACTATGCGATAAGAAGGGTATTATAAAATCGCCTTGCCATATGATAATAAAAGCTCCATATATTCATTCGTGTGCTAAAAATTAAAAAATTGAAGCGATTTATTTTCTTCGTACTCGAAAAATGACAAGAAAATTTCTCGTTACTAAGTCATCAGCGCAATGCTTTTCCGTCCATTCGAATTTTAAACAAAAAATCGAGGTTGTATCTAACTCGGAAAATTTTCAAGTATTAACCAAAATTCGTAGTTTCCTTGTAATTCATCCAAATCTGAAATTTTCGCCCATTTTTAATTAAAATTTGAACCAAATTCACGAGTTTTCCAAATTCATTGTGTCCAACTAAGGTCTTACCAAGGCTGAAAATGTCGCGACGAAATGACCAAAAAGAAAAGGAAAAACCGAAGAAAAAACAAGTAAAGAGAAGAAATGACGCTAAACAGAGTATAGCCGTTATTAAGCAATTTCTTTCATTGGCTGAACAGTACGCTGAAAAATCTCATTTTACTTCAGAGGAGGTAAATAAAACTAAAATATGAGTTCAGAACTTTTTAGCTATGTTTTATTTTATTTTATTTTCAGTGCCATTCTTTGTTGACAATGCATGAAAATTTATGTGGACCTGGAAAAATGGATCGTCATCACTTTCGGGAATTTCTCACAAGTACGTTTGACATTACTGATGACATTATGTTGGATTTAACATTTCGATGCTTTGATCGCAATAATGATGGAATCGTAAGGACAGCACAGTAAAATTTGCACACAAAATGTCAAGAAGTGTCTAACTAAATTAACGAGTAGGTTGACGGGAGTGAATTTGTGACTGGATTGTCCACCATGCTACGAGGAGATTTGGCAGAGCTGACAGAATTTTGTTATTACGTTTATGACATGAATGGAGATCGGTCTTTGGCCCGAGAAGAATTTTATCATTGTCTCAAAGGTTCCATCGCTCCGGGCTTTGGAATTGATGACGATGAGATTGATGAAGCTGAGAAGGAAATTGTAGAAATAGTTCTAAGGAAGTTGGATCAAGATCGAGATAGTCAAGTGACCTATGAAGACTTCCAGGTATATAGTGCAATCATTTAGTTTATGTAAATGGTTTGAATAAAATTTTATGTTACATATAGCTGAGTGTTAAAAAAGATCCTCTTTTGATCCAATTCGTCGGCCCTTGTCTTCCAAATTCAAAAGCCATGGCTACATTCCTGGCCATGTTTGCCTACGATTACAGAGCATTTTCTGGCACTTCGATTGGAGACACACTCAGTAAAACGAGGTCAAGGTTAGCTCTTGTTCAGCCAGTAACAGAAAAACAAGTTGGGCAAGTTGGACACAGGACCCGTAAACATTGACCTCTTTATTTTGTATTTGTCCAATGTGTTTCTAAATCTTATATTGAGATTGTCATATCTCGGTCTTGTTTATGTGATTTTCCTATGTTGTCAATAAATTTGATTGTTTATTCGTATTTTATTAACTTTTGGGTTTTTCCCAAATAAAAATTACATCAAGTTTTCATACTACACATGTATTAGACCAAAGTTTTCTATAACTTTACTGAACAGGCAGAAAAAGTGAAACAAATGTCAAGGTCATACTCCGTGGGGCTCTGCAGCGGCAATACGAGCAAGTAGTAGTACGGCATTCCATGGGAACTCTCAATCATGTCTGGTTTCTTGTGAACTAGTCTCTAATTTAATTAGTTTTGTCGTTCCGCGTCTCCTCTAACCCTATTTCCTGTGAATTTCTACTTTATTGGTTTAGAATCCTCTACATGGCTATGGCAATGGCAAGTGAAAGCCAAAATCAACCAACCGTACCCACTCCCCACTTTTCTGAGTACTACTAGTACTGTATCTGTACTTTCTTTCATGAAATTCTCTCTCCAGAGATAAATCCAAGGACAAACTCACAATCACAATTCCAAAATTAGTAACCATGAAATTGAGGACGATTAAGCATTAATAAGAACGGAAATTTGATGAGTTTATTAAATTGTCACGTTAATGAAGTCGAAATACCCTATATCCGATCTTGATCTCGACGGCTTAATGAAATTCTATAACTAATAAAATCGGTAACGAAATAATTTGCTTAGTTAAGATGTGACACTCAGCAAATTCCAAAAGAATGGTTTACCATAAAATCTCTGTTGTTACTTCTATTTACAACACTCATATATCCACAGTCACACTGAACTGTATTACGGAAGGACATCAAGTATAACCTCAAGTGTCCTTCTAGCTCGGTTCATTGCCATTTTCATTTCCATCGCCGTTGCCGTCGGCAAACTTCAACTGAAGCTGAGTTTAACTTTGAAATTTAAATCCCAGTCTGTCCAGGATAGGAGAAAACAATTTTACAAGTGAGGTTAGGGTGAAAGTGGTGGACGTGTGGCGTTGATTGAAGTGACAGGATTCAAATTGTGCTCCGAGGAGAAAGTTGGACTTTCACCGAGTGAAAATTTTCATTTGAAATCCTTTGATTTGACCGACCAGCCTTTCGACTAGCTTGATTTGAAAAAACATGGTTTTAATTGAGTAATCATGATCATTTCCAACATGTCCGAATATAACGTTAGTTTTCAAACGACGAACTGACCATATGGTGGACCTTATAGCAATTGAAGTAACGCTGTGACGACAATCTTCTTGGATTTAATTTTCTCGCTATTAATTTAGAAAAGTGATCTCAACGTGTCTAGGCTAAAGTTCTAAAGCCACCCTTGATCGTAAAACTTATGTTTAGTTTAAGTAGTATGCATTTATGCAAGTAACTAACTTTTACCTTAGTTTTTGTTTCTGTGAATTTGCGTCATTCGCCACTAGTAAAAGAAAATCGTCCTTGGCTGGCTCTGGTTGGTATGAATTAGACACGACCGACGCCTTACCTTCCCACGCTTTTAACTTAATCACAAAGCACCCAACTAGAATTTGTATTCTGGATAGACTCCTGTGACCGGAGAAGGAGCAACAAGCGGTGGATTTTGGTTCTTTTCTACTCAACTCAATATGTCATACTTTTATCATCCTTAGCAGCCCTAACCCAGCATAGCATCTGAGCATATAGCTTATTGCATTTTCATTCCATGCCTGTCTGCCTTGCCCACCCTGTGAGTGTTCTGTTACGTTACATCATATTATATCATCTTCACTTGGAATTGACGGTCACTTTGTGAACTCGTGCCTGGCTGGTCATACTCATTTTATATACAAAGCCTTCGTCTATTGTCGTCATTTGATGCTAGAGCTAAAGGGTTATGGCAAGGCGAGTCAAGACAAGCCAATCGGATAATCCCTTGACGATTGTATTTGCTCTTTCTTTCATTTTTCGGTTGTCCGTTGAGCCGCCGGGTGACTAATAATTAGAAGCAATGCATTTTCTCATGACAGTTATTACATTTTGTCAAATCGGGTGAAATGATGTGAGAAAACCAAAATTCACACACCTAAATAAATAAATAATAGTCAAGAAGAAGAGAGAGGAGTACCAGTCCCGTTATGTTTTTCTTACTTCATTAAGTAGAAAGAATAATTTCTTACTGAGCTATAATTATAAATCCCGTTACTTTTATCCTACTGGATTGGCTATAAAATGTAGTGCACGTAGTGAGTTGAACATTAATTTCCCGTGTAAGCTGCCGTATCCTATTAGTGTGATACAATTATGTAATAACATGGCTGTATAGCAGATACCCACATTTATGAGCCGATTTCAGCAACATGCCCGTATCAGGAGAACCCGGAAGCAAGTCTTCATTGTTTGACATGATAAATCATGACTATCGATTCAAAAGGCAAGCAGGCAAGCAAGGCAACAGAAATTTATGAAACCTCCCATCAGTTTTTTGCCCTACTACTTATCTTTAGCTCCTGAAACACAATTGACAACACCCGATGTTTTGACATACGACAGGAAAAGCATGGAAATTTCCATGTCGAGAAGAACGACACGCTTAATTGGTATTCTACCATGGAATATGTTGATCTGATCCAATAGAATTCTTTCAGGTCAAGCTGACCACATCATGTCCGCCCACAATCTGACATTCATATCATTAAAACTATTCCTTGACCCAGATCCCATTTTAGACTTAACGAAACCCCATGTAGTGGTAAATAATATAGTTGGAAGTAAGTTGAGTAGAGCCCAAGATACTACATACATAAAAACACTGACAGCAACCTGATGATCATTTGGAAAAAGTGGTTGGTGACAAGCTAAGGATTTGTCCTCTCTGCCCTGCCTGCTCCTTCCTTTGGAATCCATGGGGAGAAAGTGAATTTTTACTCACGAGCGCCTAACCTGTCAGATTTCCTCTTTTCCTTGTCAATTGAACTTTTCCTTCCTTTTGCACTTGGTTGAGCTCTGAGTGAAGATTTATTTTCCAATCCGCCTTCTCATAAATTTCGAAAAGTGGTTCGCCTCCTCCTAAAAATAGAAAAGCAGAATGACTGGGGAAATTCTCCATGGGATTCTTCCTTCCTCTGCGCTCCATAATAAGGATCCACCCCTCATTAGAATGCATGGAACAAATTATTTTTTATTTACTGCTCCTCCTTTGTAAATTTCCACTTCCATGCACTTTTGGTGACAAAATAAAAACAAGGGGCTTCGTAATGTTAAGACAAGGATGAAACAAATTGGGTGACAAGGGATGACGTCTGCAGTCGGCTCAAGGCAGTTAATGCCAAAGAATGACGCTCGCGTTGGTTGTGAATAGAATTTTTGATGAATCCACTTTAAACTGTTAGTCTTTCCTCCTCTACAAGAATCTGCGTATTTCTTTGGCTTTGATTCTTTAGAATTTGCTTCTAAAAGTTTTGATTCGATTTAATCTGTATGAATTAGGACGAAACATAGAAAATCTAGTTCTGACCTTGTGTAACCTTAATTTGAACC
>WJEZ01001279.1:0-18516 GCA_009869925.1 Thalassaphorura encarpata | reverse complement strand
GCAGAAATAATGATTCATTTCTTTTTGGACAACGGACAGAACGGATGATGGATTTTATTACAAAGTGGCTTGTATTCGTATTTTTGAAAATTTTAAGAGTTTTAAGGCAATTCAACCACATTAATATTTCGGCCCAATTTTTATTCACATTGTATTCAGTAATATATTAGGAATAAAAATAAATAAAAATTATTGACCAGTTTACATAGTTTGTATGATGACGGAATTTTGTATAGTTTTTTTGGTGGATCGGGGGAAACTGTTTGGGCCAAATTGTTACCATCCATAGCCGCCTTTGAAATAGTGACTTCCATGTCCAATCCCGTGACCTTGACCGTAACCAAGTCCTAGTCCGTGCCCATGTCCATGTCCATATCCAATTGGTCCCAAATAGCGGCTTGGATAAAATCCACCTTTCTTAAACCCGCCGTAATGACCACCTCCATAGTGCCCGCCTCCGAAACCGCCGTGTCCGTAATGTCCATGTCCATGGCCAATGTATTTGGGATACGTGATGATTATTTTTCCAAAAGTTGGCCTAAGATGATCATAATGTCCATGGCCATAGCCAAACCCGCCTCCTCCGCCGCCATACCAGGGACTCCAGCCATGATGACCTCCATATCCATAATAGTGTCTCCGTCTATAGCCCAATCCATGGCCAATTCCAAAAGTACTTGCAGTTTCCAAATCCCCTTTGTTGTGTTTTAGCCCAACAGCAACAATTCCAACATCTTTTTGACTTTTGACTTTCTCGGCTCTGGTTGTCAAAAGATTTGTGATTGTGATTGAGATCAAAACGAATAAAATCTGTCCGAAATAAAAAAAAAGCTATGATTAAAAACTTAAGACTTAAAATCTTCCCAAAATCTGATTCAAATTTATTAAACTAACAATTTGTAATTTCATTTGATGAATTCAGAATAATTTTGAGATAAGAATTTTCCTTGTCCTTCTGTTGGTTGCCGGAACTGAACTAAAGTCAATCATGAGTGACCAATGGCCTTATATTTCACTGTGAATGTCTGGAGGGTTTTAACGCATGTACATAAGCCCAAAATCTATTGTCATCGTCATCCATGGCCCAGGCCCAGGCCCACCGTCGTCGCCTCAGAGGATGAGGATATTAACATTCACTAATCCATTCCATTCATGAAACGAGAGTCTAGCATAGCCGGTCAGTCGTCGATAATAATAAAATGAATCAGGAACACTCGGAGGGGAAATTAGCAATTATCCCTTTGGACATTAGACTTGTATAACAAAATAATAATGAGGAAGGATTGCGATTAAGTAAATTCTTATTTCATCCCATTAAACCAAATCCATGGATATTAAATTGTGCTCTGAGCTGAGCACCACATTGCGAAGTGCATGGATCAAATGGGTAATGAAATGGAAGTCAATCCACAGACTTTCACACTTGGATTTTATTTTGTTGGCGACGGAAGGATAATTAATAGGAAGTGTACACGACAAAAAAAAAACTGACCAAGTTATGCCATGCCATGCCAAGTGAACGCAGATTGCTCTACATTTTTTTTTATTTGTTATCAACTACTCCAACAATAGTTTCGGAAAGTGTATCTATCTACCTAGTCCGAGTCAAATGTGAACAGCACCTGTACCTGCGGGCACTTTTTGCACATGCACTCAGAAAAGAAAAGATCAAGACGACATAACTTTTGAGTTTGGAAAGTACTTTGCATAAATTAGCTATGCGTAAAGGATACAAAAGCTCAAGAATCAAGTTAACAATTAGTTTTGCCATGCAATGGTGAAAGTAATACTACATTCGTCTGATGCGTTCTATCCTACATAGAAGAATATAAATATTCTCACTACGGCATTTCCTGTTCTAATGAGTCATTACGAACCTACGGAAATGATTTTGGTTGTACTTTTTATGTAAATTATTTTACTAATTTAGGTAAAAAATTAAATGAACTTATAGCCTATGGCCGGTGACCTTAGTTAAGTCTGGCATTCCGGCCCAGGCTACTTTCATATTATCACACAATATTTCATATTTCTGATCCCTGAAAATTACTAAAAAATGAAAGAACGTTAGAAGGCTTTCGTTAAAACTTTCATGAAACCTGAGTACAGATTTATTAATGGTGACTAGCAGAACCCTTCATTATGGATGCGACAGATTTTGGCAGGGACTAAAGCTTCTTCAGTGCCCATGGCCCGTTCTTGGAGTGAAGGCGAAACCCAAGTCCCAGAAATGGCTCCAGGATGGAGATTTGGATTTGGACAGAATAACCCAGAAATCAGGGCAGTGGGAGTAGCTGGACTCCGAGTTTGGAAGATCAAGATGTTCTTGATATGTGAGTGACAACAATACCCGATTATGACAAAAATTGGAATTCGTTTCCTTGGAAACAAATCTAGTAAATCTGAAAAAACAAACAGACCCTCATTTGCCTCGCATGTCGCACATCAACCCTCGTCTTGCCTCATTCACAATTTCGAGAGCGAAGAGTGTACACGTGTCTATAATTTCGCTCCTGATTTTTAGAAATTCGATTTTCTTTATAGAGTTTATTAGATAATTTAGCTGATAGTTTCCTAATAGTAATAGATAGCTAATAGTAGTTAGAGAACGTTTTTTCTTTTGTACAATTGTGCGCTCGCGAAAACTTCACGATTATAGTCTTCTACGAGTGAAAAATGTGTGAGAGCTTGTCAAACTAATAATTTTCTATTTCTTTTTAGATTTCTGAATTTTGAAAGCAAATACTGTCTTGTCATGACCATCTCAAAATCTGGTGTAGGCTTTAACCTACTTTGGTGGAAATAAGTAAAGTAAGGCATCATTCAAATTAAATTTTGGAACTAACTTTGCTTGAAGGAAAGTCAAAACCGGAAATAGAAATGAGATGACCCATCGGAGGAACCATGATGTCACAATAATGAGTCGGTCCTTTTGGCTGACATGAAGTGGTATTTGCGTAAGACACATTTATTATCATCCTGGGAATTTTGTTTTGTGAGTTACAACAGACCCGAGGGGAGACTAGTGAGACAATAGCATTTGATACGAAAACTTACCTTTGTAGTAAACATAATGTCTGGCAACGAATTCGTCCGATATGTAATTGCCCTCGTTAATATCTCTGGCGACAACTACCGCTGCTCTATAAAATATTTTCAGCATGTCTTGGAACATCGTGTTCACTCGTATATTTTCTATTTCCACTCTTGTTTTATTGGCTGGGTCATTTCCTAGTGTGAGTCGTTGTTGAGCATCTAATTCTTCTAGCAGTTCGCGAATAACTGGAGCGTCCACGGAATGTATATATTGATCTCTATCTGCTCCTGGATTCTTCTGAGGCAACACATTACATCCTGATGCCGGTTCGTCATTATTTGAGTTTACACTCGTGTTGATCGGATGAATGGATTCGGATGAATCAGGTACGGGTCGAGGGGGAGATAATGCTCCTGGTGGAGTTGGGATATCATTGAAACCATCATCCTGAAAATGATCCGAGATATGTGTCGACGTACGCCGGGCTATAATTTAAGTAATAAAATTTAATTAGTATTTTAGTTTCATATAGTTTTACATTCCACAAGACTTTATATAATCATAAGTCAATATGCCGTATTGAATTAGTAGTTCATAATTCAATACTTCATATTAACTTATGAATAACGTAGGCTAACTTCTGATATCAGCCTATACCCTTGTCAACAACTATTATAGTTATATTTATTTTTATTACATGATGAAGGCTGGGGATGAGGACCAGAGGTTGATTGACCAGACTCATCAAGATCATGCGGAATAAATTGAGGAATTCCGGAAGGGGTTTGTGGTCCTGAGATGACAATGACAAAAGTACACCCAGGAGGAAAGGACTTGGGCCAGTCGACCAATACAAGTTTTAGTAAGTCCTCATTCACACCAAAATGTGTAACTTGTTTTCGGCTGATTCTGAGCTGCAGAGCAACCACACGAGAAGAAAAAGTGACAAAACGACTGACCTAACCAACTACAAGAGTAGTCGATCCAATCAGCCTACATTTTTGGCCAAAATTAATGTAAGTAACAATTTTTCTCCTTCCCTGTAATCGTGGAATCTTTCGCGTGCGCGCAATTGTACAAATCGAAAGCAACTCTTGACTTTAAGGTCAGAATTCTGGTAAACCGACCACTACGACTAATACCCAATCCTAAGGTGAGTGAGCAAATTAATTCTGGAAATTCTTTAAACCACATTATCCTGAATTAGAAAAATCACAGATGTTTATTGAAAAATTACTGAAAAGATTTCACTTCACAAAAACAGTAATCATAGCAGGTACAGATTCTGAAATCAATTAAATTCTAAACTTACAAAATTATTACTCAGCTATATCAAGAGATTTGCTCATCAGCTTTTCTTTTTCGCGTTTCTTCCTGATTGGGTTCAACTTTTTGAGCCAGCTCTTTGAAGTTGGAGTCTTTGAAAGCGGTGGTAGTGGCAAGGTCTTGTCAGAACTTAATTTCTCCGAGCGGAAAGGTAAAATCGGACTTTCAGATGTTATTGAATGATTATCTCCTGCATCTGCATCTGAAAACCCTTTGCCGAACCCAGAATCTGAAGTTGACACGGAAGAACCCGAAGGTGAAGGTGTGGCATCGTCCTTGCTGTTTTCCCACCAGCTCAAGGCTTCTACACGTAAAAATAAAAAAAATGTATAAGCATTTCTTGTCCTGTTTCGTTTCTGTATTCTGGATGAGACCAGAATTTCTTACCTGGAAGTGGAAGCGAAGCTCCTCTCCATTGCTTTGAGGGGGAACTAGCACCGTTCGCAACAGGGACAGCATTTGAAATGACAGAAGTCAAAGATTGACTCAAACGATCCCAAAAATTCCAAAGCTTCCATGAGCGATTATAATCCAGACAAAAGGAGAAACGGACGCTTGGAGGAAGTGAACATCTTTTAAACATGACTGGGATAATTTTTCTTTGTCTTGTTTCTGATAAGAGAAGAAAATGTTGCACTACAGATGAATTAAAATTTCGATTTTAAAGTTAAAGAACAAACCTAATGCCAGGGCTTGAGTATATGAAACAAGAAAATTATTTGCTTGACTCTCGAGGAAACTGGGGGAGAAGATTATGAGGAGTCGATTACATCTTTCCTCAATTACACGCCCAATGATTTCATGCTCAAACATAACTCCAGGCATGAGATCTCTCTCTTTTAAGCACATCTATCCAAAAAAAAGAAGAATATTTTTCAAAATTGAAATGAATATAACTTTTATCTATATTATTAACACACCTTTAAATTATATTCGGTTTCCATTTTCTCTACAACACTCATTGCAAAATTCCGATCCTCTTCATCTTCCGAATAGAGGATAAAAGCGTCGTAACGAGTGGGTCCTCTTCCCTCATTTATTCGAACAGTATCATCTAAGAAAATCAAAATAAATTAATTTCAATATAAAACTTACTTAAAAACAACTAAAATACCATAAGTCAGCAATTCTCGTTCTGAGGAAGCATCTGGCAATTGAGATTTGTCCGCAGTGCTGAGACGGACACGAGAATTATAGAATACAATATCGCTATCTGCAAAATCAATACAAAGACATTTAAATTCTGGTTGAAACCAATAGACGAACAATCGATATTTACCAAATAACGTTGAGGCATCATCTGAAACATCATATCGATCAATCACAGCTAAAAAGGCACGTAAATCATTCACAGTCTTGGCAGGTGAACCTGGATTGTTGGGATCAGTCAGATGCCTCAAGAGGTCTTTCATGGGATCAGGTTTGGATTCAAAATAAGAAATCATTTCAGAGGCAACTCCACCAAGTTCAGCAAGACCTCGCCAATCTCTGTCGATAAAAAAATACATCCTTTTGTTGTACGTCTTAATCTTGTGACATTTTCAATTTTATTTCTTACCTCGCCAATCCAGATTCAGTAGGAATGATTTTAAGTGGATTGAGCATTGTTGATAAAAGTGTGATTGTAGATGGTCGTAAACATCGTAATGGTCCATTTTGAACTATCATCATTACAACTGCTCAATTCAAATGGGTCAAAGTTGAGCAATACATCGTCTCGTGCGGGAGTACCCATCCTTCTGGAATTACAGAAATATTAAAACATGGTTTATGACGTAAAAATACAAATTATTTGGATGAAGATCTTAAGAAAATTTTTACCTTTGTTAACGAAACTATGCAATTTGTCAGGATGTTTGATTTCCGAAGAATAGTAGGATTATCACAATTTCCTCTCGAAAAAATGATTCAAGGACTCGTGGAATTCTAGAGAAATAAAATCGTCCAAAGGTTAAACTATATTCTACAGTACAATGTTAATTAAAAAGTTCCAAAATAAAATCAAGAACAGGACGGAATCCAAAAGTAAAAAACTTGTAATTTATACTTGAGATTTGAATGAAGCGCACATGAGAAAGTTGTGGAATTTCCCACACATAGAAATCTTGATCTAACCCTAACCCTTTCTGGGTGGTCAAATGGTCTGATTAATGTTAATTATCTAATTACTACGGACATTAGCATTCCTCTTAATAAACCCAGGCAGGTGTAATTAATTTTAACCTTCAAAGATGATGCAAATCAAGCTTAAGCCATGCATGCATTGAGATGAACTATTTTTGTGGTGGAAGTGCTAGGCAAAAAAACTTTCTAGTATCTCGTTAATGTTCAGTCCAGTCTATACTAAAAAAAATTAAATTGTCCGAATCAATGAAAGTGAAACGTTACTCAGAAAAGCGTATTTGATGAATTATTATTTTTTTACTTCAAAATTAACAAAGGTCAAATGATCAGAAATCGTCTGCCACCCCGGATGGGCTGCTATATTTCATTTTACTCTATAAAATAGTAAGTGCAGTGATTTTTATTTTATTTAAATCCAACGTTTTTTTTTTGTGGCCCTGTGTTCCTTTCGGATTCAACAAAATACTCTTGCCCTGAATTGTATTCAATATTATTACCCTGTACAGTATATAATAAAACTATGTGTATGGATCAAATGATGGTGCAAAAAAACCTACTTAATTTAATTATGAATTGAGTGATGCGACGCGGTCACCGTTGCAGCAGCGCATTAGATTTTTTCAAAGCGCCAGAAATCAACAGCAACATTTACAGACTTTTCCTTGTGAAAACGATAGGATTTTGGCAAATCGAATGAAACTTCAGCCAGAACTTTCCCAGTCAAACATAATTTTTCTGGATTGGACGATTCAAAGGACATTCTCCTCTCAAAAAAATTCCGTGTCGATGTTTTATGGAGGGAATAAATATGCCCACCAGGTTTGACAAACTTAAGCGCATATCTTAAAAAGGTAACGTCTGAGCCAACGTTTTTCTTTGTCCCAAAAGGAGGGTTCATGAGGACAACGTCAAATAAATCCTCATATCGCTGCAGACCAGAGGAATTCACATCTTCAGTCAATTTGGTCTGAATGAATTCCAAAGGGGAAAATGGGGGATCCAAAAGTTCGGCAGCATTTTCCAATGCAATGGCAATTGCATCCGAATCAAATTCAAAGGCGGATACTGAAGCGGCTTCAACGACGACTGCTCCGATTGCCAAAATCCCACACCCACTTCCTAGGTCACAAACTGAGGATCCGTAAATGTCTTCTTGGGCTGCATAAATCATTCGAGATGCAATATGTGCGGAAGTAGCATATTGCTCCAACTCAATTTTGGGTTTCTTGAAAGAGTCACATTGAGATAGAAAACTTTCCAATTCTTTTAGCTTCATCTTAATCTTGAGTAGACCAAACGGAGTAAACAAACTGGACTAGTTCAATCAGTTATAGAGCTATAAAATATATTCAAATTCAGGAATACCAAAGGGGACAGGTCACTTTGTGGATTGGATTTCAAAAAACACTCCCTCATACACACTTGTAGTTTTAAATGCCATCGGCCTTAACGGAACTAACAGTTTTATCCACTGGAGATTTTAAAGGTTCCAAACGAGGGAGAACTGGGAGAATGGCGTTGCCAAAATGAGAGTCAGTGGCTACAAAAGAACCAAAACTTGAAGCATTGGCTTGTTGCAAAGTCTGGACATTGGAACGTTGGGCTGGGGACATGTGAACGTCCGCATAGCCACCCATCGAAGGATTAGCATTGAAATGGTTGACTGGATTTTGGGCAAGTTGTGATGGTGGAGGATTAAATGGGATTCCAAGAGAAGCAGCTACTCCTTGCTTCAACAAATGATTCTTGGTCTTTTTAATTTCTTCAAGGACCTTCCGACTCTGCTCTGACATGACATTAGAAGGTAAAGTCTTTGGTTGTTGCCTTGGAGGAATTTTACTCGGTTGACTGGATGGGAGGCGCATTGGCATACTATAAATGGGTTGTCCGCCTATTTAAGGCTTTTTGTCCTTTTTTAATACTCAAAATAAAATTCACAAAATTCTTCTTGTTCTTCACTTTGTTGCCAGTGCGAGGATTTAGGTCATGTCAATCATCTGTAATGCAGAAAAAACACTAATGAATTAAACATTTCCATAGGTTCACAATTTAAATCATTGGTAAGTACAATGTAAAATAATTTTGTTAACATTACCCAAACGTGACTTGCATAGTATAGTCAGTCAGTCGTCATTAAAACTAATACATTCTATATTAGCAATTTTTAACCGATTATGATATGTTGATGGAAATACGATCCCAATCTGGTTTATGTCCGATGACCTTCGAAAAATGGTCAATCCTTTGAAAATGAAGATGAACTAATTAGTCAATATGAGCTTAAATTATTAATTAATTCTTTAATAAAAAACCTTGCTAGGCTAATTCCTTCCTTTGCCTGGATTAAGATTAGAGTGCTGATAACCAAGTATGGAGTTTCGGACACAAAATTCTGAAATAGTCACAAAATTTACAAAATAGCGGAATGCCCGGATTTTTTTAGAGGAAGTAGATTGTGTTGGCGCTCTTACGTTGTTGGCTCATAGAAGCTTTTGGATCCAATGGGCTAGGGCGAGGCGACATACCCCTACATACTACATACGTACAATAACACTCAAATTAAATTCACCAAAATTATCCAAACCCTAGCCAAAATGAATTAAAATTGGGTGTAAAATGTAATGTTGAATTAAATGAGATGAAAAATGATGTAAGAGTTGACCTTGGGTCACTTAGAATGATGGAATAATGGAGAGTTTTGCTTGAATTTTGGTCGTGGGCTCTGTATTCGTACTTTCCCTCGTTTCAAAGGAAAATAACTCAAAAACAACTTGAGCACAGGATTTTTGCTACGGCTAGGCTGGCTAATGAAGTTGTGGTGTCGTACTCGTAGCCCTTACTACTGTTGTAAACACGTACACGGAGCACGGACTGAGAAATTGGAACAGTTTGGCTTGGCTTGGCCAGAACTTTCATACCTTGTTCATAAATAAAAATATTTCTTTGTATGTTTTATAACTATTCAGGTAGATAAGCTTTCTCGTGGACATTGTTCGTCAATCGTCAGGGATTTTAGAATTGACAAATTTGATATACATCAAAAATTGCACAAAAAGAGAGTACTCTAAAATTGTAGGCATTTCACTTGTGCTTTTTGCTTTCTTCATTAAAATTTTTGCGTATTTTTTTTTAATTTTGTAGGCTAAAATTTGAAGACATGTTTGCAAAATGTGCTATTTTCTGCTCATTTTTGGAAGATAGCCAAAACCAACACTTGTGTCGTGCGTATGGCATAAGATTTCATAAACTTTGACGTTTTTGCTTTGCGAGTTCCTTTTCCTTCCGGGTGCAAAATGTATGAGTTACAAGTTTACGCTTTGTCATATCCTAGCTAAAAATGCAAAATAGATGTTAAATGCAATGAAATAAAGTCCCAAGTCCATCACTGCACATTTTAGATTTGAATAGGCATGTAATGTTTATTTGTAATATGTAATGTGTATGTATGTAATAGTAGTAGTACTTCGTATATATTTCTTTGATTATCACCTCGTATATAGATTTACATTCATCAATCATACTCCGAAAAAAATTGCAACATCATCATTTCCTTTCTTTCTATCTATCTCCGCTTGCTTTCCCATACAATTTCAATATTAAATTAACAAATCCACCATCAAAGTAAAAACAAACAAGGAGTTGCACTCCTCATTCATTTTCTGCCTCTAAGCAAATTGCAACGCAATGCAATGTAAAAGCGGGCAACAAAAAATTATATTGTCCCGATTTGACAATTTCATTGCCTGCCTGTGCCTGCCTACCCCACAAAAATCCCAAAATCTCTTTTCATTTTTCAGCATAAAAAACCGAACCGATCGGAATTTTCTTTCTTCCCGTAAATTCTAAACATTGAATTCCGACGAGGATTCTTAATTTAACTAGATCATTAATTAATTAATTAATTTTAGATTATACTCATATATAAGTGTAGAATATAGTAAGTCATATTTTATCTGCTTTTCTATGTACAATACACCAAAGCACGTCGTTAAAAATATACACAAAAATCTCAGTATCTTATGTACGACGATGTACGAACGAGATGACAAATTACACGAGCTAATATAATAATTATAATTCTTGTTCATTCATATTTTTTTATCCCGTATTTTTCATTTGCTTTTTTTATTACAATGTAAAGTAAATATTTAGTTTTAATTAATTAAGGTAATGTAATGTAGGTATGTACTTTCTGATGAGATATTTTTATAGAGCGAGCATAGCAATGAGAGGGGTTTTTTAGACAAAAACATTTTTTTCTTCTTTCTTTTCCAAGTTTTATGTTTTCACAAGAAATTCATTAAAAGACAGTGGCAATCCAAAATTTGCAAATGAAGGGTCCCCATCACTTGAAAAATCTATTTATGTATCCAAATTTGGAAATACCCGTATTTTAATTGAAATTCTGTGTAAACTTTCCGTGTCCTCACTTCTAATCTGAAGTGAACGCCAAAAAATCTAGCTTTAGATTTTAGATCAGACTCTCAGATCATTAACCTTTTTTGCATTACTCTCAAGTTACTCAAGTTGTAATTCTGTTACTAAAATTAAAAATTTGAACATGTACTTTTTATTTGTAGGCAGGAGACGGACAAAAGAAAAACGGCAGGAGAAAGTACACTTTTTTTCTTCAAGTGTATCAGTTTCAGTTCCAGAGAACAACTACTAAATTCTATTTACTAATGATTATCTACATCTAAAACTAATTTAAATTAATTCATCTAGTCATTATATCCAGTTCTAAATAATTAACTACTACTATAGGAGCAACCATTTGAAAACACAGACACTTTCCTGTCCAAAAAATGAACCAGCAAGCAAGCAAGGGATTGAATTTCATGATTTCATTTTTTTGGAGACTGATAGCACTTTTGTTTTGTTTTTAGATTAAGGTTGCTTCTTCGTCAGAAGAAGTTGAGTTGACTGTACAGGTATAGTTTTAGATGATAACGGCATAAAAATACGAAAAAAATTGTTTCTATTTTGTTGGCACAATACGATTACGCTTACAAAGTGTCCGTGTTTAGTTTTAGAAGGTCCAACCAATCCTTCCTATGTACGATGACTACAAATTTACGAGATTAACTTTTAAGCCTATCCATGTAGTAGTTGTTGGGTCAAATTTAGTGAAAACGAATCTAATTCATTCTAAAACTAATTGCTGACAAGTTTCGTTCCAATTGGATTGCAATTAATTAAAGTACGACGATACATTCAATTGATTCAAGAGCTCGCAGGAATAGAAAACTTAGCATTGGAATGATCCTGACTGTTGTTGCAAGTAAGATTAAGACATAAATTACATAAAGATTGTGGCGATGGGTAAAAGTTAGATAGTACGTAGTACGTAATGGAGAATGGAGACGCTAGGCGTTAAGACTAATAAGTAGTAGTAGTACTAATTAATAATAGTAGTAGAGTTAGACTCCCAGTCGCAACAATGGCTTGGCATCAATTACAAATAGCACCATTAATACCTTACCATTTAAATAAGATCAAAAAGTTGGAGAATCATCCTTTTGCCAAAAGCGCTGGCACTTGAATTGCGCTCAAAAGTACCAGCGTTACTAACTAATTAAACTTAGCCATTATAACAACTACATATATCGCCACAAGATTAGCCTCAAGAATTGTCATGTTTGTTTGCAAGCAAAACTTTTGGATTGTAAATTGACCTAAGGTATATTATAATTTCTTCGTGATTGATTGGATTTAAACTCAAGTTTTGTCATCACAGATAAGTATGTTCAGTTTTCAAAGGTTTCTTAGCCAAATTTAAAGGAGCGCACAGGAGAGCTCAGGGCAGATCTAAACTCGATTAAGCTAAACCTAAACTTCTAACAGCTTAGAAAATACTTAAAGCTCTTCAGCATCGTTCATGACCACGACAAGATTTTAACATTTCAAGTCCTCCAAGAAGGACCATCTGCCATCTGCCCTTGTTAGAATCCCACAAATCGACCTCATCTCATTTTAAACTCAAATTAAATTAAACAGCACAGGCACAAACAGCATCTAATCTGTATCACATGATTGGACTCAATAAACAAAATCTTCATCCTTCTCATTGAAAAAAGTCTAGTATAGTTCCAAATTGTGTGTAATTAAATTTATGCCCCATTGATTGTTCACAGGCTATTTGAAGAAATTGATGAATAATTAGCCTCTGATTAGAGCCCATCGTTTGGGTCTCCCTTAAAAAACAACGACTGACTTTCATTTGTCTCCCTTCTGTTGCCTTCGTCATATTTTCATGAAACCACGTGATGAGTGATGAATGAAATGAAGAAGGCAAGAATGATTAGAGAAATAACTGCGATGATCCCAACACGACTCTCGTAACTGATACTATTTACTCTGTCCTCCAGTTTCTGTAAAAAATTAATATTTCCGAATTAATACGCAGTGAAAACAAAAGTGAACAGAAAGACCCAAAAGAATTTTATGAGTTTTACTTGAGCAGTGGTTGAGAGATTTGAGGTGAAAGACGATGAAGACGCCAGCTTTGTGGACGATGCGTCGTCTAGAGGTGGCGGTGGAATTTGGAAGTTCACAAGATTAGAATAAGGTCCAATGAGGTAGTTACCATCCCCACAGGGGCGAATTGCACACACACGGGATGTATAATCAATGCCAACATCAAGTTCTTCATGTTTCAGATCGAACCTTTTTACTTCCCCTCGATAAATCTACAAACAGCATATCAATGTTAAAAATATTCATAACAGTTTAATATCAATGTGATTGAAGGAAAACTCACCGTCTTAAATTCCTGGTCCCTTTTCTTTGCTACTTGGAGTTGATAGGTAACTGTGTGTGAACCATTCACATCTGCCCATTCAAACCTATGAGTATCCAGCTCCTTGATCAAGGATACTTTGAATCCTAAGCACAAGTGAAACAATTATTGGAATTCCCAATGTTTATTTAATTTTAAAATTACCTTTGACTTGAGAGGGTGGAGCCTTGAGAGTACTAAATCGGTACATATCAGAGAACGCTCCTTGTCCAGCCGTGTTGAGAGCACAAATACGGAACTGGTACTCTGTGTCTTCCGTCAATCGAGTGACTTTGCAATTCGTACCTGCTCCGCGGTAAACAACTTGAAACCTATTCAAAAATAAATTAATTTACTCTTTAAAAAGTACTTATAACTTAGGTTTTATCATGGCTCAAAGATAAATCTGCACTTACTCGTCATGATAAGGATTAATCATCTGGACAATGTATTCAAGATTTTTTGGAGTCGTCTCATTCCATTTTAATTTCATCCAAAAATGAGCTACAGAAACTAATTCCAATTTTGGAGGTTGAGGTGGAAGTGGTTTGGTCGAGATTTTCAGTGCATTTGAGAATGGACCCGGACCAACACTGTTCACAGCTTGAATTCGAACTCTGGTAAGAGAAAACAATTTTCAATTAATAGACAGAACCAAATCAATTATTCTTTCTAAGAAAAATGTCAACGTACCGGTAGTGAGTGTCAGGCATGAGATTATCGAGAGTGTACTCGTTGGAAGAAGCAATAACAAGAGTCTCACCAACCATCGAATCCCCAGTATCTGTATCGTTAAAAAATTAAATTGTACTTACAATGTAATTTGAAATATTGCATTAAGTAGGAAAATGTACCCATTTTCGATCCGAGAGCCTTAATATGCGTAAGATAATGAAGGATTGGAGAACCATTGGCGGCAGCTGCCATCCAGGTAAGCGAAATGGAGGATGTCGATGCAACACCTTCCACATTTGACACAGCACTCGGTGAGGAGGCAGGGGTTTGATGAGATACAACCGGAGACCAATCACTGCTTCCAGCATAATTTCCAGCCTGTACAAAATTAAAAAAATTGTATTTGTGATTTACAAAACAATAATTCGATTTAATTGATCATATCATACCTGGACTCGGAAGAGATACGTGGTAGCAGGTTGTAGGCCTTTGACTTCACAGGATAAAGCAGATCCACAATAAACTTGAGTGAACGTAGTTACTGGAGGTGGAGTAGGCCGAGCGATAGGTTCCACCGGAACTGGAGCAGAAATTGGAGCAGAACTAGGGCCATCAGTTTGGTCAGTTGGTTCAGTCAATTCATTCAAATCCTCGGAGGTACTTTGGCCCTCAGTCTCATCGCCGCCGCCCTCAACCTGAGACTCTTCTTCCACAGGTGGTGGGGGAACATATGGAGTTGCCATTTGAACTCGATACAAATCAATGGCTGAGCCATTGTTAAGAGGCTCTGACCAGGAAAGGATAACATTCACATTGTGAGATGCTTTGCTGGAAACTTTAGGAGCGCATGGTGTATCAGGTTGACCAGCTCCAGTTACTACACACACAAAAAATATGATCAGATATGTGCATCCCGTCAAGGTAAAGTTCTTTGTAAAATGATTCAACTCACCAACTTCCAAAGGATCTGACCATGGACCAGCACCTATTCTATTGTAAGCACGAATTTGGAATAAATACGCTCGACCTGGAAGCAAACGATTGACCGAACAGCAAGTTTCTTTTCCTCGGTACGCCTCTTGAGTTTGATTATCCGGAGTAGTACATCCGACTACAAACCCAAAGAAAGTTAAAATTAGAATTCGTCATATACAACTAACTGAATTAAATTAAAGTTAAATTATAAACCAATAATTACCTTCATAAGTGCTAATGGGTGAACCACCGTCCCAATTTGGAGGATCTAAATAAAAATTTGTAATTAATTTCAAATTATAAAATTTCATTAGTTTTTTGGACTTACTCCACTTGAGATTAAGAGAGTTAGATTTGGGTTTTCCCACAATCTTTGGAATGTGACACTTTCCAGGGCAAACTGGCTCAGTCGTAATTACGCAAGGTTCACTAGGGTCGCCTGAAAAAGTAATTCATAATTGATTAATCCGTCCTATTGTATTTAAAAATCTCGTTTGATCTTACTTTCGCCTCCTGGTCCGATGGCAATCACACGGAGTGGGTATGATTGACCTGGAGACAATTTGTCTACATTAAACTCGGTATCCATTCCACGGAAAATCTCCTCAAAGCGCCCATTGCCTTGGTCAATTTCCAGCGCATATCCAGTCAGAGGAGCCCCTCCATCATCCTGAGCTTCCCACCTTACTTTAAAGCTTGTCGCATGAATCCTTCCCTTCAGCATTGGCTTGTGAGGAGGGCCAGGACGATTTGGCAAGGTTTGGATTGTGACTTCATCAGACCTAAAATTAAAATCATGAATAATAAATTAATTGATCTCAACATGAAAAAAATCTGAATCAGATACGTACCACTTGGAATGTCCTTCCTCATTTTGAGCCTTGACTCGAAACTTGTAAGGGAAATTACGTTGGAGGCCAACGCAGGTATAGTGTGGAGCATTTCCATGGTAGACGCTAATAAAACCATGACCAGTTGTTGGGTCTTCCATTTGAAGACTGTACTGATCATCAGTTGGGCGGCACATCCACTCCAGAGTCAGGTATGTCACCCCAGCCTCAGTCAAGGTTGGTGGCGGCAATTGTGCAGGTGGACTCCCGGCTGTCATCACTGTGAGCACGGGGCTCCATCGACTAAAAATGACAAGAAATTATTAAATTCTTGAACTGTAGTTTCAAATAGGGATCACCTTCCAAAAAGAATATGCTAGCTGCTAACCTTTGACCGATTTGATTAATAGCACACAGACGAAATTGGTATGAAAAAGCAGGCTGAAGTTTTGAAACAGTGCACTGTTTGCTCTTTCCACGAAAAACTTCGACGAAATGATCATCACCTCCTTTTCCTTCGTCATATTCCAACACAAAGTTGATGATTTTAGATCCGTTGTCTAAAAATCAAAAGAAGTATTATAAGCCAAAACCCAATGAACAGGTCAAACGTTACAACCCATCTATCAAACTAACCATTCATTGGTGGATTCCATTTAAAATTGATTGAAGAGCGACTTCTGGAAACGGCCTTTGGACTTGCTGGAGCATCAGGTTCAGCTGGAAGAGTTGAAAAATTGGATGTTGCTGAAGTATTTCCTTTGAGTTCATTCAACATGCAACAATAGGTGACTGCATAAAGTGTTGCTGGTTTCAAATCCTTGACTTTGCAAGACAAAGCAGCGTCCAAGAAGATTGACCTGAAACGCGTTTCTCCTCGACTCCTGTCACTGATAAAAACTTCATAACGGAATTCAGTATCCGAAACGTCAAATTCGGGGTATTTATTTTCTCCAGTCTCAGTAAAGCGCTCAGGCTGGCTCCATTTGATGCAGGCACTACGGGCCTGAACTTCAGTAATCTGGAAATAATAATATAAAAATTCTAAGAATTGTATGACAAGGAATATGAACGAATTATGGACTGAAGGCTTACAGTAGGAGGGATTAGAGAAGATAGCATTTCAGTCTGAGTCAAAACTCGAGTTTCCTCTTCCTCATCTTGAGTTCCAGTAGATGTAACGCTTCCAGTGCTCCCAACACTTCCATCTTCTTCCAATCCACCACCACCATTCGTCTTGGCTGTTCCATTTGGAATATTTCGTCTAACATTGTTGTTGTTATTGTTGTTGAATGATCCTTCTAAAAGTTTACAAGACAAAAAATCATGTCAATTCCTGTTTCAACATTTTCTTTTGGAAAAATATCAAACTATTTATATTTTTGTAGTAATGAACCCACCCTTACGGTAATTTCCATTTTGATTGTAATGGCTCTGGTATGAGCGTGGCTCATTTTGCTGCTTCTGATCATATTTCTTCCTTAGTTTCATGTGTTGTCTTTGAACTCTTTCGTCCTTATGAGCATGAGATGGAACATGACTCATGTATGAATTACCTCCCATTAGATTAGGAGGGGTAGCAGGTCCTAGGATTTAGAATTAAATCATCAATAAATTACATTTCGCTATTATTTTTCTCTATTTTTAGACTTACCCTGAGTAGAGTATGGAACCCCTTGCATTGGGCCAAATGGAGCACCCGGGTACCCCGGTCCAGGAGAATAGAATTGCTGGGATTGAGAGCCAGGGCCCTAAAAAATTAAACAAAACAAAACAATTAGCCACCAAGAATCCAAATTAATCAAACCAAAAAAAGCGTATTTAAGGGAAAACTACTATGGCTTAGCATTAGCATTACCAGTTAAATTATAAACAAACTAATTACTTGAACAAAAGAAAACTAATGGCTCAAGCTAGCTAGCTAGGCTGGCCGGCTGTCAAAAACAATTCATTCGTATAATACCCACGCACCAAAGAAAAGATGAGCTTAAGTTTAGGCCCGGTTGAGAACTCCACGCTACTTGACAACTCATTTTTATTCGGATCAATAGCACAAGCCGCACTTTCAGGTCCAGTATTGCTACCAGACGGCTCAACTACTATTTCTTGCTCTTCTGCACTTTTTTCAACTTTAGAATCAGAATCCTCAACTGGTTTGTTCAAATCCATTTTAGAAAATGCAATTGTCACTTTACAAAATCCATCCAATAAACTTTTCTGACTCAGTTTTTTCCTAAGGCAAACTTTTCACAGAGTTTACAATTCTTAACCAGATGCTCAAGTAGCAGTACGTTCCATTAATAAATGTTGTCAATTAAAACGGATTGAGAAATTGTGCATGTGGGATGGATATACCTCTCTATCTCTACGTACGTACGTACGTACCAACCTGCCAGCTTGCCAGCATGGAATTGTTTATCCTACGTCACTGCCAACTCAACATCATAGACTTAGGCACTAGCACTGGCAATTGATATGCTACGGCAGATGAAAGGTTTCAAAATGCACCACTTGTCAGTTCCACAAAAACCGATAAGGAATAAATCGAGCAGCTAAGGGCGAACGAAGTCAATCAAATCAAATGTGATTTTCTCAAAGCCAGGATTAAAATGTAATGTATTCGCATCATCACACTTGATTTTCAACTTAGAAAGTTTGTATCTGATGAATCGATGCTACCATTTGATACACAAACTCTTTCGTATTAATTATTTCTATAGAATACAATATGTCAGAAATTTGTACGCAAAAACTTTGTCGGTCGCAAGCGG